>CAUJNA010003392.1:138206-280706 GCA_963377175.1 Effrenium voratum
CAATGCAATGTAATGTAATGTAATGTAATGGAATGTATGCATGTATGTATATATATATATATATATATATCAGGCATGGCCTGTATCAATAAATATCCCCCCTTCTCTACCAGCGCTAGCTGTTGTTCCATGCCAGTCGTGGACATAGTTACTGCCAATTATTGGCAGGGTGACTACCACTTTGTACAAATTTATACCAATTTGGGGGCAGACTTACCACGAATTTGGGCAGAGTTACTACCAAGTTATACCAATTGGGCAGAGTCGCTCTTTGGCTGGAGATGTTTCAGGAAAATTGCCATACAGTTGCAAACAAATGGTACTTTTGTTTGGTATAGATATTGTTTCAACAAATTGGAATAACATTGGTATGTACTTAGTATAAATTGGTATAAACTCGGTATGCAATTGGTATGCAGTTGGTATGAAAATGGTGTAAACTTGGTATAAAGAGTTCTTGTTAGAGGTAGGCCCTAATATGTATATATACTATATATATACATATATATATATATATATGTTATAGGGAGGCCTTGCTCGCTGACAAGCCAGAAGCTGCTGCGCGCTCGCGTAGTGTACTTCTGTGAAGCTCACAGGTGAGATGTTGACCCATTTGTCAGGAATGTGGCGCTTGAATCGGAGGGATGCTTCTCAAGCTGCGCCGAAATCAGAAAACCCAATGGAATGAACCAAGTTGGCATGAAATTGGTATAAATTGGTATAAATCTGGGAGAGCAACAATTGGTATGTATAAATCTGGCCGTGCCGTTGGAATTTGCTAGATTTATTCCAATTTTGCGCGCCAAATGTTGTTCCAATTTTTATACCAAATGGGTGTGACATCTGGCTGGGTTCTGCCCTCAAAAAAAGCGGTCGGACTCCAATACTAGAAGTAGCGCACCCTGACTTTTGACCCTCGTGTTCAATCAAACTTGTCAGTTCGCCACTACTTTGCCGTAAAAAAGGGTAGTGATTTCCCAACGTAGATGCCAACAAAAAGCAAACCATGACTTCAACCATGGTTTCAAAGTGGTGCAGGAATTCGTCCATCCACAAATAGGGACTCTGTTTTCTTGGTTCCACCGGGAGTTCCTCTCAAAATCCGGGAGCGACTTTTCGTCGGTTTTCCATTTATGAACCAACTCCAAGCAGTAGGTTTTCTTCTTGGGTCATCGGACATTCGGGGTTTCCCTTTAAATGGGTGGTTTGGGTTGGTTTGGGCTGTCCGCGTTTTCCCCCCCGAAAGGCAGCTTCATGCTCACGAAAGAGGACCCAGAACACCTCCAAGCTTTGCCGAATCGGCGAGAGGCCGAGTCGAGTTGGAGCGGCTCGGATGCCAGGAGTCGGGGCACCTCAAGGAGGCCTTGCGCAGGGCCTTGGAGCGCTTGGCGCTATGGGGGGACGACACCTTCCTCCAGGAGTCGACTCGGGCTGGAGCGACCCAACCGTCGAGGGTGGGTCACAGAGAAAGAGCAGGGCTACGCGGGTTTTATTCAGTCTTTGGTTCAAGTTCCAAATGTGCAAGTTTGGGACATGGTTTTGAGCCAAGTGGGTGTGCCCCGTTCTCCAAATACCCATCTTTTCTAGGGTATCTTTTCAAAAACCTGGGAATCCATGGTCAATACCTCCTCTTTTAGTAGAGGGTCGACATCATACCCTAAAAAAAGCGGGTAGTAGGGGGTGGGTAAATCTCCTGATGGTTTAACTTTGGGGGGGAGGGGGTTGATTGATGTGGGGCGCGGTGGCGGGTTGATCCTTTTGGTGATACCGGACACCCCTTAGGACAGGATTGGAGCATGTGGTTCATGTACCACCTGTGTTCCCTTCGGCACTCTGACAATTGAGCCTGAAATGGTCTTTCTGCCTGTTCAATGTTTGCCCCACAATGTTGCCGTCCTTGCCGTGGATGGACGAAATCCTGCACCACTTTGAAACCATGCAAATGGATTTCCTGATTTCTTGTGTTGCCAAATGGATTTCGTCGATCCGCAGTATGACTCTTGGGGGATCCGATACTTGTTGTTTACCGGCGCCATGTCCTTGTGCCTCCACTGGTTGGTGCTTGGTGGGAGTTGGGGGGTTTATTACTATGGTCGGCCAGGGAAAGGGGGGCCGGCGGGGTACTGGAAAACACAACCCCTTTTGGTAGCCTTTGGAGAAAAGCCGCAGGAGAAACAACCCAAACACGGGGACCGAGTCCCTTTTTGAAGGGTCCTGTGAGCCAACAATTGCAAGGAGCTTCAGTCGGAGAGTTGCTTCTTGGCATCAACGTCTGGCTGCTGGTTCTTTGCGACTGAATCTGGAAACCAAGGGAGCCCAACCCCCTCCTCAAAAAAAAGCAAGCACGCACGCAGGGCACATCTTAGTAGGTCTGGGGGGGGGGGGTTTTAGACCCCAGAATGGCACAAGGGTTTGCTTTAGGTTTTCCCCTTGAGAACCACGAGGGCTATGCTCAAAAAAGAGACGCCCACCTATCAATTGATATGTTGATATTGTCGCTTGGTTCGCAGCCCTTTTGCAACTCTTGCAACCTAAATGTGTGGCTCGTTATTTTGGTTGCGAAAGGTGCCCTTTTTTGGGTTGTTAAGGGACACCAAAGGGAGTTCCCGCCGATTTGTTGTGGACTTCCCGAAAATAAGAAGAGCAAAAACAACACTTGCCCTTGGTCCCGAAAAAAAGAAGAAACATATGCCCTTGGTCTCGAGAAAAATGAACATCTGCCCTTGGTCGCTTGGTTCGGGGGGCTCCACAAAAATGGGGGGGGATGTGAAGCCCTTTGGCACGGCCAAGGCGCGAGCTCCTCGCAGGTCTCCGAGGGTGATCTCGCCAAGCGCTCAGGGTGTGTTAACGAGGGCTGTGGGATCCTTTTCGAGCGCTGCGCCAGTTTTTTTTTGAAGGTGGAAACACCCACCTGAGTTCTTTGCCCCCTTTTTTTTGGCCCACCCCCTTCCCCCAAATCCCCCCCCCCCCTTTTTTATATCTGTTGATGGGGGGCTTCCGAGTTGCGGCACCTCCGAACGAACTCCGAGCGGACTCCGGGCGATGCGAATCCGGGCCCAGAGAGCGCCGCGTTTTCGTCGATGCGTGGCCCAAAGCCCCGGCCATGAGGCGAGGATGAAGCCAGGGCCCCAGGGCAGGGCCCCAACCGGGGGCCTGGCCGACGACTTCCCCGGCGGGGGGGGGGGGGGGGTTTTGGAACTCGGCGGTTTTCAGGGAATGAAGGTCGGTTGCTTGGGGTTTTTAGTGGTGTTTAGTTAGTTTGGTGGGGAGTTTCCGTTTTTTTTTTTTTTGGTGTTTAGTTGGTTTAGTTGTTTTTTTCTCGTTTACCCACCAAAAGTTTTCGTGAAGGGACACCAAAAGGAAGCTCGCCATTTTTGGGGGCGCGCCTATTTTGAGACCCATTTGGCCATGCAGTGACCTGGGCTCGTCTTTTTTTGGATTTGGACCCTTCGAAAATCCCCGAAATGGGTTTCCAAACGGGTTTCCTTTGGGTGTCCCTTTAAACCCAGACACAAATCCTTCGGGGGTAGACCCACCTAGTTGGACTCAGTTGGTCAAGATGCTTTTGCAACTCAAAATCAAGAGCACGGGTATACATGCGGAGGTTTCAGGCCTTGCTTCTCCGGAGCATCCTCACCCCCATTTAGAGACAAACCCATTTCATGAGGTGCAGAGTCAGCTGATAAGCTAAGCTTGGATCAGCGATCAACTCTTGGGAACAGCGCTCTCTCTCTCTCTCTCTCGGTGCCCCCGGAACGACCCAAACCCCAGTCATGACTCTTTGTTTCTGCGGTGTACGCCTTAGAACTATCAACATTCGCCAATGCGGCCTTTGGGCGCTTCTCATTTGATCCACTCCATGGCGAAAGGCATGTCCTTTTGATCGGCTAGATAGAAATAGATGGGTTCCACTGGTGTAGATGGTTGTCTTTGCCATATACTAGGGAGACCCATTAATTTTTCAGCCCCTATGGCTTGCTGGTTCGCAGCAGGCAACCCCCTTCTTCTTCCCAAAAGCCCCCCCGGTTTTTCCCGCCCGTTTTGAGCCCCAAGAACCCACCCCTCCCCCCCAAATCCCCCACCCTCACCCCTCCCCCCCCAAACCCCCCCAGTCAATTCCCCCAAGCCCATCTTCACCCCTCCCCCCCAACCCCCCAACCCCCGGAGTCGATCCCCCCATTTCCACCCACACTCCCGCTGCCGTTTCGGCGCCCGAGGCTGCAGAGCGTGGGCCAGGAGCTCGCGAAGCTCAGGGCGGAGAATGCGGCGCTCAAGGCGCAGCAGGAAAGCCGTGGCTCGGCTCATGGGGGGGCGGGGAGGGGGTGCGGGAGGAGGTGGCGGTTGGGGGGTTTGGGGTTGGGGGGGGGGGGGTTGGGGGAGGTATGTTGGCGGGGGGCATGTCGGACACTGAAGAGGTCTACTTTGTCAATACCCTTCTTTTAGGGTAGTGGTTTTGAAGGGAGCGAGCGATGGGACCAAACGGCGAAACTTGGCGGTTCTGGCCCTAGTCTTTTTTCAGCACTAAGTCACCCCGTAAGTGATGAGAAAAAGGGACACCCATCCCCATTTGCTGACTTTGAGAAACAAAACAGTCAAAATTATGAGCCCAGTGGTTCGCAGCAGGAAAGGAGGAAACGCCTTTAAAGTTCATCCCCTTATAGTTGCTGCTGTCAAAGCCCCCCCTTGGGGATTCTTCCTCATTCATGTGAACTTCGGTCAACATATCCGTGGTCCATTCGATCCTTTGGTTCGTGACAAGGGCGGGCTCGCGAATGAATTGCCTAAAAGCCAGGGGGCGAGCCCGCAAAATTCCCATTATCCTTTGCGGGAACAACATACTTCAACATACTAAAATTGGTTGCGAAATCCCGTAATCGCACCACGTTTCAGAAACCCAACGGAATGACGACTCCTCTGTAACTACTAACAAACAATGGCTTCCGATGGTTTCTGTAGTTTTGACCACGCATTCGAGAGGCTACAGTTGCAAGACTTCAGAACTTGCAGGATCAAGTGTCAGATGTGTCAACTGTTTGCAAGCAGCCTTGGAGGGATTAGCTCCATTGGTTGCTCCTTTGTTGAGCCTCGCAAAGAAAGGAAAAGCTAGCTGAGTTTTGGCTGGTTGCAGTACTTGTAGGAAGACTGCTGTTGGCATGTCTTTAGGTTTCTGGTTTCTTTGCATTTTTCGTTGCAGGGCTGCAAGAAACCGTCAGTTCCAGCGGGAGTGTCATGCAAGTCCGTGCCAAAAGCCGCCTTGAACTGGCCGTGGTGGTCAAAACCAATGGGATCCCATTTTGGTTGGAAGGTGCACCACCCATTTTAGTCTATAGTGGTTGGATTGGGATGTTCACTGGGGGTACGTTTTTTTTTTTGCCCCACCAACTGACCCAGTGGCCAAGGTGACCAGCAGCTGGCGCGGCAAAGCCGGCGAGTGGAAAGTCTCGAGGCCGAGCTGAAAGAGGCGAGCAAGGGAGTCGTGGGCAACCGGGCAGGGTGCGGTTTTCGAGGCTTCAAGCACCCTTGTTGGGTGGCTTCACTGTTGTTGGCATGTGCTAAGTTGTTTTGTTGGCTCTATTCACTTTTACTAGGGGATTACAGAAGAAGACAGTTTTTTGCTACCATACCAAATGGTCCATCACCCCTGCCACATACCCCGAAGGCGATACAACGCGATGAACATGGTGAGATAGTGCAAGTAAATGGAAACACGAGAGGCATGGTTTCACAGTTGCCCAATTTGAGCAAGACAACAAAGCAAGACAACATGTTCAGGATTCGCGGGAGAAGTGTTTCCATCGATAGTCCCTAGTTGTTTTCCATGAAGCGGCCAGGTAGTATGTCCCGCGATTTCATTCGACAAATTGTGTGCACGTCGCTTTGCATCTTGGACAGTATGGAGAAAGCTCTGACACTCATGGGTTTTGTTTGCCCATCCGCTTGCGGAAAGCGGAGGCCAGGTTTTGTTCAAGTGGATTGAACTAGAGCCGAATGGGAGTGTGTCTTTTTGAGGGTACCGCTGTCTTGGTGGTTTGAAAGGAAAGCCACAAGGACAACCACCATACTAATACTACTGTGGATGGACGAAATCCTGCACCACCTAGGAAACCCTGGAATGATGACTCCCCTGTAAATACCAACAAACAATTATTTCCCGTGGTTTCAAAGTGGTGCAGGATTTCGTCCATCCACTGTAGGGATCCCCCTAAAACAACCACCCGAATCTTAGGCCCAACTGTTGCCGCTTGAGGCGCGGTCCGCGATGCCTGTCGACCCCGTGCAAGTCTTCCAAGCAATCGACCGGGAGATGCGGCCGAAGATCAAGAAGCTGTCCGTTTTCAAGGCAAGTCAGTGGGTGGGAAGAGGCAGCGAACCATATCGTGTGGCTTTGACTTGAAGAGAGCAGTTTTTTCTTGTCAAAGGAGACTCTGGAACATTCTGGGTTCCTCCATTTCCCTTCTTGGAACCACCAAAAGTGGCGATTGTTTCAATGGACACCACCAGTCAATTGATCAACCTTGGGGTAAAAACAGCCGGTGACCCTGTACATTCCCTCGCCTGTCTCTGGATCTCATCTCATTCGCCCCGTTCCATCGCTGCGAGGTCCCGCCCCCCCGCTCGGCGCCGAGCGCCGAGTGGCCTGAGCGGCGAGCTTCCAGCCTCAGTCGGATCAGCCGCTAGTTTCAACCCCCGAGCTGGAATTCGCCTTCGCGAAGGAAAAGGCTCAGGGTGAATGAGGGACATGAGCGGATGGCATTGGGAGGGAGGAGGGTGGAGGGACATGAGAGAGAGAGATATCAAATGGCAGGAAGAGGGATCATTTTGATGTTGGGAGCATTCTCTCAGTTTCAGCCAAACTCGATTAGTGTGGCTCAAACCTTCACCCAAGAAACAGCAGAGGATTCACAGCCAAAACCGCTCCAGCACGCTGAAGCTGGTCTAGCAGGATCTTTTAAAAACACGTCATGTAATGCCCTTTGACTCTTGAAGGACCGCGGAAGGCTGTTGGACGGCCGCGATGATTGATCTTTGTTTGTTGGTCTGGAGAAAGTCATTCAGACTACTTGCAGAAGAACACCTAGGAGAAGAGGTGAGCTCCTCATGACAAAGTGCAGCTGCAAAGCTTGAGTTTGGCAGTTGGCAGTTGGCAGCCTCAGGTTGTGGAAGCAATCAGCTACACACAGAAGTCCTTTCTATGAGATCATTGCAAACAGCGGAGTTTGATCTTTCGATTCATGTGGGCCCTCACCAGGCCTGGGGACGCCATCCCGTAAGTTGTCCCATAGGCCCATCCAAAGGAATGTGACAGTGTGACCCATCCGGGCTGCGACTTACTTCGTTTGGCTTCGACGTTGCGCATTTTAACAGGAAAACCATCAAAAGTAAAAGTGGTTGGTGGAAATAAATCCCAACCTAAATGATTAAAGTTCACCACCATTTGACCAAGGCGTGCACCCCAATCGTTCCACGTTGCCTCAATCTTCGCAGCGTGTTGGCCCATTCGGCAGCGCAGGACACAAACCTTTGAGTCCCAAGCTGGCAGACGCCTCGTATGTTGCAGGCACACGCTTTACTTGGAAGACAAGCCCAACATACCCACAGTCAGGCGTAAAAGAGCGGCTGCCAGCTTGTTTTCTGACGCACTCAAGCTCTTTGAGACAGACAACTTCCTCCAGGCGGATCGGCCCGCTGGCATTGCCGGGGGGCTGGCAGGGCATATTTCTCAAATTTGTGCGTCACGGGACTTGAACTTGAGTTCAGCAGCACAAGTGTGGCCACTGTGGACATTTCCACCCGCACCCTTCGTATTTTGCTAAAGAAGTGTCGAATATTGCCTCGGGCCACTGTGAAAGCATTTTCTTAGAAATCGGTGGCCCGTTCATCTTAAGCTCTACATCATTTTGCGGGACTGTCAGAAATACATCGTTTGGGGACGGACATAGTGGAGGATCTGCTGATAGTCTACTGTGGAGCCGTAGTAACCTAGTGATTGGTGCCAAGAAGCCTCGGCCACAAGTTTCCCGTGGCTCCCACTGCGGGTCGACTGAATAAATTTCAGATTCCGCGTCTGGCATCGATGCCACACGCAGCTCACTTTGTTCGGGCTTTGTGTGTTTGTGTCTGTGTTTTTGGAGTTGGACCCCCTTTCTGGGGGCCTGTTTTCAAGAGAAACCAAAAGGGCACTACTCATTTGGTTGGGCTCCATTTTGCGACCAGGTGATGGAAGTCTTCATTGGCCGGGTGCCGCCGGGCGTAGGCCGAGCGACTTTTCAAAGTCGGCCGCGTTGGAGCTTGAAACGAGGGCTTCCAATCAGCTGGGAATGGGAGGCTGCGACCGTTCCTTGGGGTTGATTCCCCATTCTTTTATCAAAAACCAGCTGAAGCTAACCAGAGACTTCCTAGGGTATGAATAAGGGACCCGAAACGGGAGTGTCTCTTTGTGGGGGTACCTTTTTTGTGGCTTTGAAACTTTGAATCACTAACCTAAAAAAGGGGGTTCAGACCTGCCCTAAACAGCAAGCCTTTTTCTTGAGCCAAAATTCGTCGAGGAGTCGAGTGTGCCCTTACGCAAACACACTCCCCCTGCTGCTTCCGCAGCATTTTTGACAGGCCACTTCAGCCCATCTTACAAAAAGCGCAAGGGGTGGGTCCTCTCGGACCTTCACACGTCTTGCTGCCCATAGGGCAATCCGGAAAGGCCGCCCTCAGAACCACCGCTCCAGCTGCTCGTGCCCTTCGACTTGCCGTGGCTGAAGATCCACTCCCACCTCCAGCTATGCGATCCTCTTCTTTGCCAGATCCTAGACGATCATCTCCTCCGCTAGAACCTGGGCGACCATCACCACCACTGGGTTCTTCAGAACCTCCATCTCCATGCCCAAAGCTCGCCCTCCCAAACGGCTTTGCTCCTCCTCCAACAGGACGATCATCACCTTCACCCTGTCCTTCACGTTGCCCATGAGGCCACATCTCGCAAGGCATGCTCGGGATGTCCTCCCAGGGAGAGAGTCGGAATTCTCCCGGTCCCCGAAAGCCTCGTCTTTCTGCCTCCTCTCTTTTCAAAGTATACCAGTACCTCTTCCATGATTGCACCGCCATGTTCTTGAAGTACGCCATCCTCGCCGGATCACTCAAGGCGCCCTTCGGGACCATGACGTCTCGTAGGCGACCATCTTCTCCTACAGTCCTACAAGCAATTTCTCTACCCGGGAGCCTCAATGGGCTAGTGGTGAGACGCCTTTCCGCAGGCCAAGGGTCCGGTTTCAGTCCTGGTCCTCCTGTGGAGCCGCCTTCCACTCCGTCTCTTTCGGTGGGCCCTCTGGCCTCTTCTTGCGGTTCTTGTCTCTTGTCTTGTTTAGAGCTCCCTGGAAAACCCGGTTCCTTCTCTTGCGGGCTGCCCTTAAACCCTTCCGGGGAAGTCTCTTGATTGGAGCCCTGATCTTGAAAAGGGTCTTGGCTTTCACTCCTTTTTTCGCTACGAAAACCACGTCTCAGGATCTCCCAGATCCCCACCGCAAGCAATGCCGTGACGAAAATGATCCACCACAGCATCTGATCCTCCTCTTGCTCTTCCTGGTTTTGAGCGCACGTCCCCACGGCCATGCTGAAGATCACCACCAGGATGAAAATTCTTCGCAGGAAATCCTTCTCCACGGCGTAGAGCACGTAGGACTCCTTCTTCCCGACGCACCTCGAGGTCCTCGGCCTCTTCTGATCTCCCGTCGCTAAGGTATCCGCAGGCCTGGTAGTCGATCCCGTCATCGATGTGGCCGCCCCCGAACTTGAAGCGCCCCCGCTGCCAGATGCCCCCGGATCCCCAGTGTCATCGTGGTCCATCTCGTCCTGACGCTCCTGGTCGGTCAAGGGTCGAACCTCGAAGATGATCTCCCTCCTCCGCGGCCTCACCCAAAATCGCGAGCTTCCCGTCCAGCCTTCTCTCAACCACCGGTCCCTCCGCCAATTATCATCGACGACCTCGCCCCATATCCCACGGGGTGTCTCTTCCCTGTGGTTCACCGGGTTGATGAAGGACTCTCTCCTGTCCAGGAAGTCCTCCAAGAATACGCCGATCGGCAAGTCCCGGCGGTCAGGCTCATAAGAGCGGATCCTCTCCACCACGTGAATCCTCGTCGCCATAATCAGGTTTCCCGGCAGGAATTCTACTTCCCAATGATCCTCCGGATCTTCATCGATCGACGGTTGCCAATCTCCAGCCGGGTCATCACCTCCGGCTCCAGCAGGCCCCAGGGTTAGGTTTTCTGCCTTCATGACCTTCACCTCCTGAAACCGCAACGCTTGAAGACGCGGCCGCACCGGCCTCGTGAGTTCCGCCTCCCCATTCGGGGCCAACGACCTCGTCCGCGAACCGACTCCCCGGTCAGCATCTCGAAATTGAGGGGCTGCGGCGTCCCCCTCCATGACCTCTCTTTCCAATGGCATCCAAAACGTGGTCGCTCCTCTCCACGCATTCCTGAACCTGAAGGCCTCCTCGCTCCATCTGTCCGTGATGAACCGGCGCCCCAGATCCATGTCCTCGTAGACGATGTTCGTCTGCCGTCTTTGCTCCAGCCTTTCCAGCGAAGCTCCGGGAGGAAGGGCATCGGCTCGGGGCTGATAATCCCCATGCCGTGGCAGCATATGAATGCGCGTCATGACCATCTCCCTCTCGTTGACCTCCACGTCCCAGAAGTCTTCGGGCTCCTCTTCTATGGAAAATCTCGGGTCATCATTGGGGGGCCTTTCGACCCCACGTTCGAAGAACCATGGCTGGCTGTCCGTGGAACCTTCCTTCCTAGCGGGGCAGCCCTCAGGGCAGTGATTGACCTTTTAGATGGGGGGGTCCCTGTTCATTCGAGGCACAACTCCCCGCTTTACCCCCAAAACCCCAGCCCATCTTGGCTATTCTTCTGCCCGGTTCATTTTCCCTGGACATCTTTCTTGAGAGCTCAGGTTCATGGTCCCTTGAGCTCTCCCTTGGGGGGCCTGGTTCAGGGACCCTAGGCCCTTTCCCTGCCCCTGGTTCATCTTCCCTAGGGGATCTTGTCTCTCCTTTCTTGATTTTGCTCACACCGTGACCACGTTTGATCTGCGTGGCCACGTAAGCTACCCCTACACCCAAGGCAGCCAGGCACAGATTCTTCACCATCACGTCCTCGGCTTGGTCTGGGCTCCAGTTGACCACCTTCCCCATGACCAACGCCAGGCCCGCAAGCTTCAATTTGCTCAGGTTCTGCTGGGCGGGGCTCTCGGCCGCTGGTCCCACGTCGTCCGGTTCCGCCATGACCATGCCTGCCAGCTCGTAGAACTTGGGCCACTGCGCCTTTGCCGTCATCGCCTTCGTGAGATAGTCTGCTACCAATCTCGTACCCGGAAGGTGTCTCACCGCCCACCGCTCGCATTTCACTTTTTCTCGTAAAACTTCCGCTCTCAGCCGAAGATGCCTTGTACGCCAAGGCCCATCTGCGCTTTCAATTATCGTGATCGCACTGGAGTTGTCTCCATAGACCACGAAGCTTCCACCTCGGCCCTGATCTCGATCCTCCAAAGGCACATGCTCCCCCCGATCTTCACGTGGGAGATCTCCCGCACCTTCCCGATCCGCCGCAGGTAGATCCCCTTCGTGCCCTTCTAGTTCTCCAGGATCGCCACCTCGAGAAGCTCCCGCTTGTGCTCGGATTCCACCATATAGTTTCTCCTGTCCATCCATCTCCAGCCGACGAGTCACATCAATAATGAGGTCGTCCCAGGCACCTCCTTCGAGGACTCCCAGCACCACCGCCACTGATTGACCCATCGTCATGGCCTCCAGGTAGCCCACCAGCTCCGCTTCCGCAGTGCTCAAGGTCGTGAAAGCTTGCCTCACCGAAAGCCATTGCACCAGGGCTCCTCCGTAGTACGCCATCACACCCTGATGACTTCGTCCTCCCCCAGGAGCGTAAGACACATCCGCATAGAGCTCAATCCGGTTCATCGCGTGAGCGAACGGCAGAGCCCCATCCGGTCCTCGACCTCCCACGCACCTGGCATAGCATAGCCCGAGTGACTGTGTGCCTCGCAGGTACCCAATCATCTCCATCGCAGCCTTCACCACCAGTTGCGGACACTTTGTGATGTGTTGGGCCATCCAGGAAACCCCGAAGGAGATGTCGGCTCTCGTTCTCACCGAAAGCCACAGCAATTCCCCCACCAGGCCCTGTGCCTCCTTGATGTCCACGGCATTAACCTCCGGGGATTCGGGTACCTCAGGCTTTGAGAACGGCACCGGTCGGGACTGTTGCACTCCGTGCCGATGAACCAACTCGCCTATGTACGAAGGTTGTCCCAGGAGAAGTCCTCCGTCGTCCCATCGCAGCTCGAAGCCGCAAAACTTGGTCCAATTTTGCCTGCCGACCCACTCCGGTGGGCTACACGACCATTCGCTGGCAATGCGGTCCAGGCACCCTTGAACCACGGTGTCCGGGCCGCAGACCATCATGTCGTCCACATAGACAACCAGCTGTCCATGAACTTGCCACCGTTCCGTCTCTGCCACTGGGCCGTTCCCGGAGCCGTCCTTCTTGCCCATGATCGACCACACATTGGATTCTGAGGTCGGGGTCAGCCGAAATTGCACAGCTCCCCGCCGCCATCTGAAAGTCTTCATGGCCTCGTCTCGGAATGTTGCCCAGTCTGCCGGAGAGCTATTCAAGCCGTACAGCGCGCCTTTTACCCACCACCTTTCTTTGGGTCCACAAAGACCCGCCTGTTGTAGGATTTGCGGCGGTCGTGTGATCAGCGTCCTCCGGGTCTGCTTTCTTGGTGCCAGAAGGAATGCACCTTTCACATCCACCGCTGCTACGCTCCAGTCCTCGTGCGCAGCTTTCCTCAAAACACACCGAATGGCGGTACCGTCCACGCCCGAGGCGTAGTTGTCCTTCTTGTCCACGGGGTTCTGCTCCTTCCCCCCGTTCAGGGTCGTGAGCATGTTCCCGCAGATGACCACTCGTGCTCGGTGTCGACCATCAGGTGCCTTGACCGTAGTCACCAGCTTCGCCGGGGCGTACTCCGCGTCCTCAATGCCGGGTATGTCGGCGAGGTTGTCCTCGTGGACCTTCTCAACCACCCCAGACGTTTCCGTGATCGCTTTGTACTCCTCCTTCATGGCTGGTATCCACCTTTCGAGGTCCTCTCGCACCGAGCTCAAGGGGACTGTGTAGGTCTGCAGCACCTTGTTGAGCTCCCCCGAATCTGCCGCCTGCATGGAGCACAGCTTGTTGACGCCCTCGACCTCTTGGTCTCTAAGACTCTCCAGCTCTTCCTCCACCTGCGACAGCTCCTCGGAGAGGTAGTTCATGACAATGGCTTGTGCGGCCCCACCTTCTTCATGTAGTGCGACCCGCTTCAGCTCCTCCCCATAGTGCCTCCTACCTTTCCAGTACCTTTCTCCCAACGCGTCCCTATAGTCTTCTGCGGTCCACTCCATAGGCCAAGACGATCTCCAGGTTGATGTTTCTGGGTTCCATCCTGCCGGCCGCACCGTTTCCTTCCATGTGGGAAGCTCCATGTCCTCCTTCATGGCCTGAATTTTTGTTTCTTTTTTCTTTTCACTGCCTTCACCATCTCCATACTCCCCCCCCGCTCGCAGTTGACGTAGAGCGGGATCGTCTCCCTTGAGGCGAGGAGCTCCCTCGGGCTCGAGACCCTGTTTGCCATGAAGTCTCTTTCCAGGCTTTCCGGGGTGAGGATCAATGGTGAGCTCGTACATCGCTCGGTCCGCTAGTGGCTCTGGGAGCACGGCAGCTCGGGCGTGTTGAACGTTGCCCTCTGCGGTTTGAACCACCCACCCCCACATCATTGTTGGGCTTGGGCCAAGCAGCCTGACCTCCTTGAAGGGGGCCGACAGTCCTCCGCCTTTATGCCAGCGCTTCGTCTTGACCATCACCTGCGCGTAATAGGGCAGCATCGGGGTCGGGGTGATGCCCAGGTTCTTGAGCTGGTTCTGCATGCGCTCCAACGCCACGTGCCTCATCGCCGTCGGCCACAGACATAGGGGCGCCCCTGTTGATTTGAGGGTCACTCTCAGCCTCCGCTTCAGCTGGCCTATTTCACTTTCCACTCTGCCATTGGCGGCATGGTCATCCCCTCCCGTGAGCGTGAGAATCATATTGCGCTCCGCACACCACTGACGGGCATCGAGAGGAACTCCTTGGCTCTGTCGCAGTGCATGCGGTAGAGCGGGATTCCCATGCTCCTGTACTTCGAAAACAGGAGGCCCAGGGCGAGCAGCACATCCTTCGCCGTTCGGGATTCCAGGACCTCCACGGCCGTAACGTTCTGCACCTGGTACCCACGGAGAGCATCCTTCATCTCATCTTTGACCTTGGCGTTGACCTTCTCCGCCACCTCATCGCTGACCCTCGGCTCCTGGTCTTCGCATTCCAGCTCCTCGAGGTCTATCTCTTCTTCTGCTTGGGCTTCTTCCCCAGCCCGATCGCCTCCTTCGCTGTCCTCATCGAGACCTTCTTGCCGGTCTTCTCCTTGCAGGGCTTCTTCCTCTTCCTTAACCGGAACGGCCACAGTAGCCACCAAGGCATACTTCACCTTCCGGTTCGTGCCCACGTCGTTCCCCACCACGAACGGGCCCGTGATGTCCACGCTGAGCACGTAGGCCGATACCGCCGCTTTCAACCTTCGGTGAGGACGATCCACCCCGGCCTCTTGAAGGCACATTCTGCATCTTCTATCGAAAGGGCAATGTCCTCGGCGAACATGTTCCTTCCACTGATCCAGGTTCATGGCCTTCTTAACCTTCATGTGGTCCATCAGGTTCAAGTTCCGCAGGTAGACCATCAATGAAGCCTTGACGGCCGCCACCACTCCCGGAGCCCATGCCGCCCACTCTCGCGATTGTCGAAGGCGTCCCTGCAATTCTCCAGAAAGCTCTTCGTGGCCGCCACCCTTCCCATTCTCCAGAGTCTCCATCTCGGGGAGGTTCGTAAGAAGGGTTGTCGGCTTTCTCCGCGCATGGCCATATGGTCCTTGGTCCAGGTTCACCATCGCCATTCCCGCTCGGCCGGCAAATTCTCTCACCTCCGGGAACTCCCAGAAAGAGGGCATAGCCCCAGCAGCCTCTTCATCCATGTACCTGGCGGGGTCCATGGGATTCTCCTGCAAATATCCCGGGTTCGGCATCCAGTTCGGCTTGTTTTCCGCCGCCCTCAGCCATAGGCCCATCTGCTTAAAGAAGAGCGCCGTGTCCCCATCAACCTTCTGCTGATTCTCCACGCTGAGGCCAGGTAGACCGTGTCGAAGCTCCCCCCGACCTCGAAGCGGAGGAGGCCCTGGTTGGATGTGCCTCATTCTCGACACAGTGCGACAGGGAGGTCCTCCTATCACCGCTCTGATCAGGCCCTTCTCCGCGAGCCGCCACAAATAGGCCCACAGCGCGGGGTTATGTAGGTCTTGCCTCGAGTCCTCCTGCACGTCCACCGTGATCACCTCGAACCCCTCCAGGCCGGTCTTTCTCCATTGCCTCCCGTCCTTTCCGGAGAAGAGGTGGACCACCACGCCCTTGCCCGACTCCCACCGTCGTCGAAGCCGCCTATTAAAAGGGCACCGGTTGCTCGCCTCGCCCTCGTCCAGGACCCGCGTCATGTAGGCGATCACGCTCTTCGGCAGCTCCGGAAACCTTGAACTCCACCACTCCTCATCGTCCGTGACCCACTCCGATGCCCCGGCAGAGTCCAGGAAGTCCAGGAGCTTCATAGCTGCTTTCCTCTCCATCACCGGACAGCCAGACCTCAGCCAGCAATCCAGTCTCCCCAGCTGGTGATGTTCGATCCGACATCCCTTAGCCGTCCAGTTGATGACGAAGCCCGCCTCCACCAACGTCCTCAGCGGCACGATCGGCTCCACCGGTTCCTTCGTCAGCAGGGCAATGGTGTCCTTATGTCTGAACATCACCGCCGTCCCGCAGGCTAGTTCCACCTCGCATTCCACCAGTCCCGCCATCTCTAAAGGGCGTGCTTGGCGAAGGGGATGCGTGGCTCCACCGTCAAGCAGGGCCAACTCCTGTCCTGCATCAGGCTCTGGCTGGCTGATCTGCTTGACCCTGAACTTGGCCGCTCTCATCGTCTTGAGGAGGCCCGTCACTTCCTTCAGCAAGTCCTCCCCCGAACCCGCCGCTCCACTTCCGCTAGCCGTCGGCTTCGCCGTGGTTCCTGGGGCCTTTTCTCCTCCCTTGACAACTTCCTTGGGGGGCTCCGGGATGTAGGTCTGTGCCTCCTTGGCCACCTCTCCACCCTTCTTCCCGTCTTCCTCCCTTCCCTTTACCATTCTTGACACCGCTACCTTGGGGGCAGCTGGCTCTTTGTCCTTCTTCACGGGACAATCCTTTTTCGCATGACCAACCCCCGAGCATAGGAAGCAACGGTTCGTCTTCACGATGCCGTCCCACGAGTGCACATAGCCGCACCCGTTGCCTTTTCGGCAGCCTCCATCCGTGCCCCAGAAGCGGCACGTCGCGCCCGGGGCCTTCTTCCTGTCCCAGCCCCCCGGAGTTCCTTCTGCCGGTTTGTAGTCTGCGACGGCCTTGATCACCGGGTTCCCCGCATTGGGTGCAGCTGGTGCCGGTGTTGCCGCCTGCGCCTTCCCCGACGTGGCCAAAGCCAGCTCCTCCGACTCCGCCTGCAAGAACTCCGCATAGAGCTTGATGTTATCCAGCTCCGGCAGCACATCCACCATCAATTCCTGACGAATGGACGCGATGCGGAAGCCCACCTGGCCATTCCCTCTGCAGATAACCTCACCCACCTTGTTGAGCACCGCCATAAGGACCAGCCCGTCTGGCAAGGCGAGGTTCAGCTCCTCCGACCGGCTCAACCATCGGCGCCACTGCCGCAGCGTCTGAAGAGCCTCCGCGTTGCTGGTTCCGACCTTGGTGTCCGCTAGGTTCCTCAAAAGGGTCCCGCGCTCTGACTGGCCACCAGGCTGATATATCTGATAGAGGCGGAACATCACATTGATCGATGACATCCGCCTCGATGAGATAATATCCCGGCGGATGCCATCCGGCACGGCCGCCAGAAGCATGGAGATGCCTCTCTGCTCCACCCTGAAGTTGTGTTCCGCTCCTAGATCTTGATCAGGTTGAAGCCGGATCTTCTCCAAGGGGGTCGCAGTGAGCCACTTCGCGTAGGCTCGCTCGGCCTGTTCCAAGACCTTGGCCCACCACATCCTGGCTGATCCCGCGATGTCTGACATCAAGGGGGTGACCACCGTTACCCAGTCGCCGAAGTGCAGCGAGGCCATGTCCCCACCCGCAACAGGAAGTGCCGGGAGCTCTAAGTTCCTCAGGGCCTCCGACATGTTCGCAGCATTTCGCACCGCGCCCTCATCCGGCGGTGGCGTCCTTGGCGGTGGTGGCGGCGGTGGCGGTGGGACAGCCTCGCTCCAGGCCGTACGATAAGAAGCCTCGTCACTGTGGCTTCCTCCGGCCAGGCTCAACCTGCTCAGCTCCGCCTGAAACGCCTCCTCCGCCTCTCTCATGATCCGCTTCCGAAGGCCATCCACATCAGCGGCTTGTGGAACTCTTCCCTGAGAACCAGGTTCCGGCCGCGGCGGGGATGCCGAAGCGGCACCTTGTTGATCACCATGGCCTTCAGCACCATGCATCGCAGCAGCCGCTGCCCTCCTTTGAACCTCTGGGCTCCAAAACGGGTTCACCTGCGGGAGTTGCTGCGTCGGGATTTCTTGCCCTCCGCGATGTTCCCAACCATGGCCTCGCGGGTCTGCCGTATGAGGTACCCATTGCCAACCTCCAACAGCACCAGGTCCGCCATCTTGTTGAGCTCCCTGTCCATTCCAGCCGATGCGCTGCTGCCCCTGATTTGGACCATGTTCATCTCCCGGCCACAGAGTGATAGGCCTCAGTGGCCCATATACTTCTCTGCGTCCTTCTCCTTCGAGCGGTCCATGATCTCCTTGTCCAGGTCGCCGTACTTCAACCAGAGGAAGACCTTGCTGAAGAACGCCCTCACCCGGTTGCCGTCCTTCATCCCCTTGGCCTCTCCGATCAGCTCCTGGAGGAAGTCCCGGGAGAGGAAGCACATGAGCAGGAAGACCCGAGCTCGCCCCGCCTCCTGATCCTTCAGCACCGTCCGTTAGCCGTCTGAGTCCGGCTCGCATCGGCGCTGACCTGGATCGCCGCAAGGCTCCGCTTCTCAAGTCCTCCACAATCATGCGGTCCAAGGCCTGGTCAGCATTCTCCCCAGGCCTCACCATGAGATCTCGCCCTTCTCGGTGTCCTCCGTCCTGAAGACCTCCCTGAGTTCCATCATCCCCAGGAGCTCCTTCATTGCGACGCCTTCGTCGGAGCAAGTCCATGGGCGCTGGCTAGTTCTTTGGGCTCATAACCTTTGAATCACTAACCTAAAAAAGGGGGTTCAGACCTGCCCTAAACAGCAAGCCTTTTTCTTGAGCCAAAATTCGTCGAGGAGTCGAGTGTGCCCTTACGCAAACACAGAAACAAATTTGCATTTTTTCTTCTTGGCGGGGGGGGGGGGTCCTAGAGACAGACACACTCAAATTCTGGACATCAGAATTCGGTAGGGATAAAGTGGTCCACCAACCGTTTTTGTGGGTCATTGAAATTCACATGGTTCGGGCAAGATTCCTGGTCGTTTGTTGTCCATTTGGGAGGAACATGGTGGACTTAGCAAATTCCTCCCACAAAGACCAGAGGACGAGCCCGATTTTTTCCCGTGCCTCCTGTGCCTTATCTCACCTCCAGGCCTCCGTGAGATTTCCGACATTTTCGCGCTCGCCTCAGCGAGTCCTTCGCGCCAAAAGTGAGGCCGAAAGGCGGTTTCATGTTGAACACTGGAAAGAGATCCGCTTGCTTCTCACGCCCCAGCTTGAGCCAGACCAAATCCATGATCATACTTTGTTTGCTGTACACATGCTTGGTAGCAGCGACAACTGAATGAGGCAGCCGTGGTGGCTGAGGCACCCTATGGTGCGCAAAATGTACGCATGTTGGATGGGAAATTCTGCGCGTGGAGCTGGCGCGTTTTAGCCGGTCAGCGTTTGCTTTAGTATTTGGCTCACCCTCGGTGCCTCTGTGATTTGGTGGCATGCGGCTACGCCATGCTTGCCATGCATGGAGTAGACGTAGCCAACGTTTGGGTAACCGTATGCCACAGACTTGAGCTCTTGGCATGTGTACTTTATGCAGGCACCATCCTTTAGCTAGTTGGCGTGAACGAACCAGTGCTGCAAGTATTGAGAAGTGAAGCGACACCTGCAAATAGCGCACCTCCCCCAAAGATGAGTGTTTTGGTTGCCCTTCCAGCGTCTCTTTGTGCGTCAAAATCGGGGGGATCCCAAAGTAAATCAACCCCCGAGCAAAGACGCGCCCGGCTCCAAGTTGGCGTCTGAGTGGTGACCGGACTGGCCGATTTCCCCGCGGCAGCTTCGCCAACTTCGCCTCAGTCTTCGAGGCGGAGCGGGCCATCGCGGATCTGAATGGCTTCCAAATGGGCCAGGAGCTCAGTCAGAGCTGGCGGGCAGGAAATCCCGAGACCAGCTGCGATGTGGCTGTGGTTGTCAAAACCAATGGTATCCCATTTTGGGGTAGGTGCACCACCCATATTAGTCTTTTTTAGTGGGGGTTGGGATGTTCACTGGGGGTACGTTATTTTTGACCCATATAGTTATGTGAGGATCATGATTTGAGTTGTTCAACGTCACCTGAGTTTGAGCCCTACCTTCCGACACCTTTGAAATATGGTGAACTCTAGCCCGGCTCCGGGTGTTAAGATTGAAGTGAGCAGCCTTTGGATGGCTTGTGAGTGAGTGCTGCTGCTGGCTTGGAGTGGCGTTTTCGCTGCCAGGAAATGGCCCTGGGCTCAATGTGAAGCTGGCTCCTTAATTGTGCGATTGCTCGAATGAATCAGACTGCAGCATGTGGTTGGGCGTGTCTTCTTTGTCAAGGATACCTGGTTTTTGGGGTTTAATTAAAGGGAAACCCAAAGAAACCACCAGGGGGAGGGTCCCCTAAAAAGGAAACACACCCATATTCTGGTTCCGCTTGGATTCTTCAGCCCTTTGCACGTTTGAGGCCGGCTGCCAACAAGTCGCCCGGAGCGCCACCCGTCGCCCCCGCCGCGCCGGTGCGCACGCCCATCGGCACCATCGGCACCATCGGCACCATCGGCGCGCGCTCCGCCATCGGGACGATGGGGACGGCGGGTCTCCCATCACCGCGGGGCGAGGCTCAGCCCGCGCCCTTGCCCGAGCTCTTCATCGGGCGACTGCCCGCAGGGACGCAGCTGCAGGAGAGCGTCCAAGGTCCAAGTCGGAATCGGTGGCGTTTGGGGTCTTCTTTTGGTTCCCTGGTCGATTGGGGTCCATCGTTGGCCAGACCAACAGCCCTTGGCACTCCTTTAAGGAAAAATTAACCGTGGTAATTATGGATCCTTCAGGTGGATGAGCATCCCAATTAACCCCAAGTAAAGGGAATCGGTCTTTTGACCACGGCACATGTTTTTCCCTTGCCCAAGGCCCGCCAAACAAAGGGAGTTTTTCCAAAATAAAAGAAACAAAGAGAAGGGTTCAGCCGATTTCGAGGAGGTCGAGGACTTGGTGAAGCCCTACGGCGCCCACTCCGTGCGTCTCCTGGACGGCAAGAACTGCGCCTTCGCCTCCTTCGACCGCTGGGCGCAGGCGGAGGCCGTGATCGCGGAGCTGAATGGCACGCAGCTGCGCCAGGGCGAGGAGTGCTCGCGCGCGCGCGGTGTTGGTTGGTTGGGGAGGGGGGGTTTTCGTGTGTGTGTGTGTGTGCGTGCGTGCGTGCGTGCGTGTGTGTGTGTGTGTGTGTGTGTGTGTGTGTGTGTGTGTGTGTGTGTGTGTGTGTGTGTGTGTGTCTGTTTTTTTGTTTTGGTGGTCACCCCCTTTTTGGGGGGTGGGGGACAAAAGGGACAACAGGAAGACCACCTTTTTTTTTGGGGGGGGGTCCCCTAAACAGAAAAAGGTCAAACCCATTTGTCCAGTTTTGTTGTTTGTGTGTGTGTGTGTGTGTGTGTGGCCCCTTGTTGTGTTCACGGGACACCCGAGGGACACCCGAAACCCATTTGGGGGCTCCGCGACTTGCCGACACAGGAGGGGCTCAACATCAAGCTGGCCGACATGAAGGGTGCGGCAAAGGGTACGCCCCAGGAGCCTAAGGTGTTCATAGGTGGCATCGGGCCTATGATCACCCAGGAGGATATGTACAGGACCTGTGAGCAATTTGGGGGCGTCACGCATTGCAAGATCTTTACGAAGAACGACAAGTCTTTGCCCTGCGCCTTTGTGACCTTTGCGTCCTTCACGGAGGCCGAGCGCTGCATCCAGAGCTTGCACGACCAGTCGCATGCCATTGCCGCAGAGGGAAAGATCCTTGTGGCAAAGATGGCGGACTTGGCGAAGAGCGCGAAAGCCCCTGCCATTCCACTTGTGGCAGCACCCGTCCGCTTTGAGCGCTTTGACCGGCGACCAGCTATGCCCGTGGTGCAGCAAATCCCCGTGCCCATGAAGCGTGTGCAACCTGCCCCCTCCGCTTTTGAGGAGGGTGCTGGTCAAAGTAGAGAATTGGACTCAAGTTGGCCGAGGGTTTCCTTTCGGTCTCAAGCCCAGAAAGGGTCACCTTCTGTCAAACCTGGAACCTGACTGGGTCTTGGACAGACCATAAACACCCTAGCAGCGGCTTCCATGCCAACGACGGGAGGGTTTGCTTCTCGCCTCGAGAACGGCAGGCCCAGCCACCCAACTCGCAGGGGTCCCTCACTTTCCGTTTCTTGATCCATCAGAAGTGGATCGATCGTTTCGAGGGAACCACCGCCAAATGATCAACTTCGAATTCGGGGAACTCCCATGACCATTGTCAAAAGAGGCAGAAAATCCAGTGACCCCTTTGAACAATGTACACCACTATCCGGTGACACCTTTGGAAAAGACAGATTCTTGGCGCAAGAAGTGACCCCCCGTCGGACCCAAAGTTGCCAGGAGCGGAAGAGTAGCGAGGACCCGCGGCCCATGGGCGGTGGAGTGGGCCAGAAGCTCTTCATCGGTGGCTTGCCCGAGGAGGCCTCCGCGGGACGCGTCGCTCACGTCGCAGAGCTAACACCAAGGGACGACCCCTTAAGCAAAGGTGGTGTTTTGTCGTGTTTTTGAGCGGGAGCCTCCTTTTTGGTTGGTTTTCAAGGGAAGCCACACGGAAAAAGGACCCCATGAAAGAAGGGGGGTGTCCTTTTTGGGTGGTTTTCAAGGGAAACCGACATGGACAAAATCGAAAGCCATCGCGCCATGTTGGGGGAAAAAAGCAAGGGCCCGGGTATCCGGTATCCCTTCCGAGGCCAACGAGGACTTCCTCTGGGGCATGATGGCACCCTTCGGGCGCGTGGCCGAGGCATGACCATTTGCATTGTTTTGTTCTTTTCGGAGGGGACTTCCCCCCAACAGGCGGCGGAAGGAAGAACCCACTATCCTAAGACAAAGAGACACCGAAATAGGTCCTGTTGGCTTTTCCATTTACAAAGCATGCCTTTTGGGGTCCAGACACCTACCGCCAGTTGGAACAGAACAACATGATCAGAGTCTGCATCTCCGGTCCTTCATTTTGAACCAGACCAGCGCAGCTCCCGATGTGTGTCCTGTTGGTTCCCTTTAAAAGCAGAATGATTTCGAGGGCACCCTTTCATCTTCCTCAGAATCACCTCCAGTTTTCGATGTTTTTTTTTGGAAGGGAGGCTTCAACAATTAGGAAGGCGGATGTCCGCGGCGATTTATGGTTGGGAGTATCCTTACTAACCTTCATCTACTAGTACCCGGGTTTTGATTGTGGCTCAGGTGACTTGACTGGAATTCGGACAGCAAAAATATGTTGCCTGGTTAGTGGAAGAGAAAAAGGGTGCCCCCCAAAAATGCTGGAAATCAAGAAGCGGAGCTAAAGTTCACTCGAAGTCATTGTGGCTTTTAGAGGGAACCGGTGGCACTGGTTTTTGTCTGTGTGGAAAACAAAGGGATGGTTCTGGGGATCGACCATTTGAGTATTCCGGGTTTTGATTCTGACGTCGCCATTCGGCAGGTGGTTCTGGGTAGAGGTTTTGATTTTGACTCACATTTTGCCAGGTGGCTGTGGTTGTCAAAACCGTTTTGGGATCCCATTTTGGGGGTTTCGGTGAATTCACCACCCATTTTAGAACCTATTTTAGTGGTTGGATTGGGAAGGTCACTGGGGGCTAACCGGGCTTTGGATTTTGACCCATGGCCAGGTGAAGATCCTCCGGAAGTTCAACGCCACGCCCTGCGGCTTCGCGCGCTTCGAGGCCCTGAACGACGCGGAGCAGGCCCTGGCCGCGCTGCAGGAGGGGCGCTTCACGGTGAAGTTCGCGGAGCGCACGGGCACGAAGCGGCCCGCGGGGATGGCCTTCGACGCCGAGCGGTGAAAGTTATGAGGAGAGAAAAGGACCAGGAGTTGTGCGACCTGCCAATAGACCCCCTGAACTTTTTTCTTGGTGGCTCCCCTGGCTCCTTTGAGCAGGCGGTACTGACTAATTTTGATGGGCGACACGTGGCGTTTTGCACAGCTTCATGCTCCAGCAGGAGAAGGGAAGCGTGTAAAACTCCACCAAGGGAAAATATTTGCCATTTAGATCTCCCCGGCCGCTCTTTGAGTTCAGCCAGCGCTCACATGGCGGCAGAATCAATCAGAAGCAAACACGCAGTGCAAGCCCACAAGGCGCCAAGAAATCCGTGCCGCACTAGCGTGATGCGGGAAGCGGAGTGAGGAGAACGGGTTCCTTGGACTTCTTCCCTCATTTGGTCGCATGTGTCCATTACCTTCCAATCCCCAGAGTTCCAACAAGAGCGGATGTGAGGCGAGGGACCAAGAATCCTATGCCAGATGGTGTACTGAAAGAGTGCTGATCTAACGGATCTCCTTACCAATATGGCCATGGGTCAAAATCCCGTACGCCCAGTGAACATCCCAATCCCCACTAAAGTAGACTAAATGGGTGGTGCGCCTACTCCAAAATGGTACCATTGATTTTGACCCACAGCCATAGGCGAGGGCAAGAGATGGCCCTGACGAAGCGCTCTCACATACCCACTCATTAACCCGTTGGTTTGCTTGGCATGCGGTTCCAAGAGCTAACAGGTGGTTGACAGTGAGTGAATGGCATTCACTCCCTTTCTCTCTGAGCCAACCTATGCCAGCGCTTGACCTATCTGGAATGGAACCCTGTTGCAACCCTGCATCAACCTTTAAGCCTAGCCTAATGCCTCACGACCAAGGATGCAGCAGAACGGGCGCAGAAAGCTAAACAGCTTTGGGACGAACCTGCACGGGAAGCTGCAACCATGTAGCATTGCGGCTCCAGGCGAGATCTGTTGCCCTCAGGTTGTAGTTGCCATGCCTTCCAAGGCGTGCTCGGTGGCTCTTGCCAGCGCTGGTGCCTATGCGGCTGCCCAGGCCTTCCTGACTCCATCTGCACCGCAGCTGAGCCGGGAACAGCAGGTGCGGCACCTTCGCCAGCAGCCGGCTGAGGCGGCCACTTCCTCCTCCTGCGCCGCTGCAGGGGCGCTGGCGCTTGGCGTTGCTGGCGTGGCAGCGGCGACCGCGCAGAGCAAGCGCGCCGTGCGGCGCCAGGTGGTCCGTCAGGCGACGGCCACCGCAGAGAAGACGGAGAAGGCCTTCGCAAAGATGCCGGCGTCCGTGAAGCCAGGAGTGGTCACGGGCAAGGCGCTGGTGGACCTGCTGAACTATGCCAAGGAGAATGAGTTCGCCATCCCTGGCGTGAACTGCGTGAGCAGCAGCTCCATCAACGCCTGCATGGAGGCGGCAAAGAAGGCCAAGGGCACCGTCATGGTGACCTTGTCCCGCGGCGGTGGCCAGTTCATTGCCGGCAAAGCTGCGGACAACACCGACGATGCGGCCTGCATTGCGGGCACCGTGGCGGCAGCTCTCCACGTGCGACAGGTGGCCAAGCTCTACGGCGTGCCTGTGATCCTCCACACGGACCACTGCCAGAAGGCCTGGCTGCCATGGTTCGATGGCCTCATGGAGGCAAACGAGGAGTACTTCAAGCTGCATGGCGAGCCCCTCTTCTCGTCCCACATGCTGGACCTGTCGGAGGAGCCTTTGGAGGAGAACATTGCCATTTGCAAGAAGTACTTGGAGCGAATGGCCAAGATCGACATACTGCTGGAGATGGAGTTGGGTGTGACTGGCGGCGAGGAGGATGGCGTGGACAACACAGATGTGGACTCTTCCCGTCTCTACACGCAGCCTGAGGAGGTTTGGCAGGTCTACGAGGAACTCTCCTCCGTGCCCAACGGCAACTTCACAGTGGCAGCTGCCTTCGGCAACGTGCACGGGGTTTATGCCCCGGGCAACGTGGACCTGAAGCCAGTGATCCTGCACAACACTCAGAAGTACGTGAAGGAGAAGCTGGGCTGCGAGAGCGACAAGCCCATGTCCTTTGTCTTCCACGGCGGTTCCGGCTCCTCGCTGGAGGACATCCGCTATGCCATTGAGGCGGGCGTGGTGAAGATGAACATTGACACCGACACCCAGTGGGCCTTCTGGGATGGCATGAACCAGTACCAGAAGAAGAACAAGGACTACCTGCAGGCCCAGATCGGCAACCCGGAGGGGCCCGAGAAGCCCAACAAGAAGTACTACGACCCTCGCATGTCCCTGCGAGCAGGCGAGGAGGTGATGGCAGACCGACTGGTGCAATGCATGGAGGACCTGAAGTGCATTGACCGCCTTTGAGGCAACATTTCGTGGCAACTTTTAAGCAGTTTTGGCAAGGCCACCCAATCACGCGAGGCTTGCCGCGCATGAAGCCCCCTCAATTTTCCAGATTGGGGCTGCTTAACCTTGGCACATGCAAACAGAACCGAGAAGCTTGCAGCTGCCAAATGTGAGAGGGGACCGCGGGTTTTGGTCTACCTTTCTATCACTAGCGCAAGTCATTTTGGGAAATCCCGAGATGCCCCAGAAAATGAGCCACACCCCATCAATGCATTCATTTCTTGGAGAGGTTTGACAGAGATTGACACCCTGGGACCCATGGAGAGGTTGGTGCGTTTGTTGAGCAGGCTGAGGCAGAACGATGCACAGGTTTGTCTGGGATAGGGGGTTTGCAAATCGTATCATGCCGGATGTTACGTTGTTTGGCAGGTCAATGTCAATGGGCTCAAAGCGCAACGTGAGCCACGTGCTCAAAACCCGGGTAGATGAAGCTTTCAGGACGATCCCAACCATAAATTGCCGCGGACCTCCGCCTTTTTAATCCTTTACATGGCTCTGGGTAGACCATTTTAGTGCCGGGCTTTGAGCAAGTGGCTCAGGTCCGACCGCTCGCATGCACTCGCCCGCATCGACCGCTCCCGGCAGCCTCGTGGCTCCAGCTCAACGAAGTCGAAGTCATGTCGAAGCCCTACAGCACCTTCCAGGGCCGGCAGCTCAGAGCTGGGGTAGACTTAGGATACATTTTACCATTTTACCAGTGACTCAAAGTGAAGCAAAGGCTAAAATATAGATTCTGCAACTGGGCCCAACTCTAATCATGAGAAGTTTGGCGTTTCACGCGTTTCACGGGGGGCAACAAAAATGCCGAGGGATTGGATGTGTGACTTGATCTCCCATGAGCGAGAAGCACATCTCGAACTCCCAAAGCTGTCGCTGGGGTTGCTGTGAATTTGGCAACTGCTTGCAACAACCAACAGGGTCAATCAAGGATCTCGCATGTCTTGCATTTCACTTGCATGCCTCTTCATTCAAAGGTCTCTTGGCCTAGATGGACGGTCTGAAATTGTTTGAAGCCTTTTGGAAAGTCTCGGAACCCCTGGCATGAAATTTTCGATTCCCCGGTTCGTTTCCTGTGGCCACCCATGCACTCGCGCCATCCACTGAGGTGCCTACTCCCGGCAGGGCCAGGCCCCGGCATTCGAAGCCATCGGCCCCGCCCCAATTTTAATGGGCCAGGGCGGCCGATTTTTTTTGCAATGCCAAGAGCTGTCGATCTTGGAGAAGCGCTGCATAAGGGCATGTGTTGTTTTTTAATCCCCAACCCATTTCTTTGAGAGTCAGGCAACTCTCTCCATTTTAGGCTGCGATGAATCCAAAAGACCAGAAAAGGGTTGGAATGTTCAATGGGGCAACGGCTTCTTTCTTGTCACAGTCCTAGACCCCAATCTCAGAGGACTCAGTTGCAACTGAGCAGCTGCCCAAGCCTCTTCGCTATGATATCCTGACCAGAAACGGACAACGGCTGAGCCAGATTGAGGAATAGGTATACTATATATATATACACGTATATTGGCACCGGTTGAGAGTATCCAAAGTGTGGAAGTTTCTGATCATTGCCAGAATGGATGCAATGCACTTCTTGAATGCACTGACATTCTCAAGATTAGGGACCCCAGATGGTTTGCAGTTGGTTTCCCCAAGCTATCCAACAAAGGGACCCCTTCTAAGAAAGACTCACATGGGACTGACGCCCAGAGCGGCATGCCCCACATGGACCACGACAGCAGCTTCTCCCACGGCAAGCGCAAGCGCCTGAATGCAGCCTGGAACCCCAGATACTGTGGGTGGACCAAATCCATTCGCACCACCTAAGAATCCCTGGCATGATACGATTCCCTTGTAAATACCATCAGACAATGGTTTCAACGATGGTTTCCAAGTGGTGCGAAATGGATTTTGTCCACCCACAGTATTACACACACCTGGGGGGTGCTCGAAAAACCGGGCCTGTTTTGGATCCCCCATAAAAAGGCGGCGCAAGGTGACCACCACCAGCTACAAGTGCTGGTGGTTCATCCCAAGTTTTGTTTTTCTCCTGCATGGATGTAGCTCGACCTTTGAGATGCCCAACCTCCAGGGGACTCGGTGCCAGCATTTGGTTTCGGATGCGCGCCATGGAAAGGTGTCAATAGGAATTGGACCTGTCAAATGGTCGGCCTTTCTGAGAAGCAAGCAACTGGGTTCCCCAGGAACCTTGGATGGTTGCGAATCCAGAAATCGCACCACCATTCAGAATGCTTGGAATGGTATGATTCCCCTGGAATAACAAGCGGTATGGTTTCATTCCCATGGTTTCATTTGGGTGGTGCGAATTCTGGATTTCGCAACCATCCCCATGGCTGGAAGAATCCACCTTGGAGGATTCCTTGTGTCTCAGGCATCCATCATCATCAATGTCCTTGCGCCATGGCTTGTCTTCTGTGGAGTCTTCGCGCGACACCCAGATCGACGCTGTCAAATGTGACGTGAAGCATGGCATGGATTCCCCAGATCTCCCAAAGTCGTGGTTTTCTCTTTTGGTTCGCTTTCCAAAGTGGTGGTTGAACCTTTTGGTTCTCTTTTGCACCCGAAAGAGGTGCCCCTCCGAAAGTGCTCTTCAATTGCAGCCGCGTGTGAATTAAGGCTGCCATGTCCTTCTACACACACTATGCCAGTCCGGCTCTGGCATGGTTGGCAGTGGCAATAGGCTGGACTTCCCAAAACAAAGAGCAGCGGCCGAACCCCCGTTCATTTGAGTGGGTCTTTCTGCTATCTGGTTTGCATTGGGGGTGTTTTAAGACCATCGTAGTGGAAGCAAACGTCAATGGGCGAAACGCGCTTCTTTACTGGATCGGCGCAAGCTTGAAGAGCGGTTGTCTCTTTGCAGGCTTGTCTCTGGCTGCCGTCGCAGGCCGCGAGGGCGTCATGCCGCCGAATGTGATGGTGTTATATGGAAAGTGAGGGTGGTCGAGATTTGAACTTTGTGATTTGGGAGTGATGGTTCTGTTGAGCTAATTTTCCCCTAACAGCCGGATCACGTTTCTTCCCCAGCACTAGTTCCCCCTTTCATGTGTTTTGCTTTTTTGGGGTTCCCTTTGTTTTCCACTACCCAGGCAAAAAAAACACATGGTTTTTTGCTGGGGTCTTATAATTCCAGCCAAAATTCTGAGGAAAGTGGTCGTACTCAGTTTGTCGGCAGATGCTTTTGAGCTTCCTGAAGGCCACCTGGGACCTGAGCCAAGACCCCGGGTAGGTTAGGAAGGGAAGATCCCCTGGCCATACATGGCCGCGGAAAAAGCCTTCTTTAAGAAGAAAAAGCATGGTTCTGGGATTACGACCATGTTTTTTTTTTTTTTTTAAACCGGGCTTTGAGCCTGTGACTCAAATGGGTGCGGATCGCCGGCCTGCTAATTCCTTTGCGGGGTGCTGGGGATCGGCCACTTTGGGGCTACCGAGTGGTTTTGATGACTCACCTGGCCATGGATCCCATTTTGGGATAGGTGCACCACCCATTTTAAAACCTATTTTAGTGGGGATTGGGATGTTCACTGGGGGTACGGGTTTTGACCCACCATCACCCGAGCTTCGCCCGAGAAGAACAGCGAGGTGCCCTGGCCTACCGCACCAAGTCCAGAGACCGCGACCCCACCTGGTGCGCCCGGGGCGTGGTCGAGAGGGCGTGGGAAACCACCCCTTCTTGAAACCACCAATCCAAGCCACCAACTAGAGGGAAGCCGATGTTTAACTGTCTCGGGGCGTTCAACTTCGACAGGTTGTTTACCTTTACCCTACCACTTGGGTGGCTTTGATGGTACGGCAAAGTAATGAGGTCAGTGAGAGCATGGATTCGAACAAGTTCTAGTCAGAGTGCCAAAGCTTGTAAATGACCCCCTTTTTTGGGTGCCTAAAGGCTGGGTTTTCCACGTATGGCTTCAAGTCATTGATGGTGCAAGCTTGACGGGTGAAATTAGCTCAGGGGGCTGATGCATTTTGCTGGGCACTATTTGTCAGGTGACCATGGGTATAAGTGAAACGACCCCTTTTGACATATGGTGTGTGTGTGTGTGTCCAAATGGGGAATTGGACCCTATTTTTTTGGTTTCGTGTTGGTTTCCCCAAAAAACGCCACCGGAAAAATGGAACCCGAAACAACCAAAACCCATATGGGTGTTTCTCAAATAGCAAGCCTTGGGTTTCCTTTTGGCTTCCCTACCAAAAGGTGGCGTTTCCCACCATGTCGAGAAACACCCGTAAAAATATCAAGGTTGTGACATCTGCAAAGTGGGTTGAACATCCCTTGGCACAGGTACACCTTCGCATGCCTTGCCATTGGGATTGCCACCATCCTTGCAGCAGCAAGAGCCCTAGCCCGAAGCGTGGATACATAGTCATACTCTGGATGGACGAAATCCATTTCGCCCCACCCAAGAAACTATGGGACTCCATTGGTGGTTGGTATTTACGTCCTTCCACAGCTTAAAATCTAAAACTGCCTCCAGTCAGGGGACTACCATAGACTTAAACCGAATGAACCACCGGGTTTGAGTCTAGTCAAAGAACGGGACCCCTGCCTCAAGTTGGTTGGTTTCCCTTTCAAACCAAGCCATACCAAAAGGGGATGCATATTTTGGAGACGCATCCAAAGGTCCTTGGGGACATGAACTTCTGGTACAACTTGCAGCCCTACTACGACATTGAGAACATCAACACCTACCCGGCAGCAGCGATCTTGGCGTTGCGCCAGTTGTGATGTCAAAGCTCTTCTTCAACTGTTCTCCACGTTTGACATGGGTGGTCAAAATTCGTGCCCTCCTTGGTATCCTCTTTCAAAGCCAGCAGAGGGCCGCACCAGGGTCCACGGGTGCGTGTTGTTTTGACAATTTCCGGCACCAGGGTCCGAGGCTTTCCACGTGATAGCTTTTGGCTCGAGGTGAACCCTGCCCGCGAGAAGGGGCAGCAGCTCATGGATGCGGGCCGCGTGTATTTCGAGGATGGCACCGGGTGGAAGTCTCAGCGTCTGGCGCGTCAGACCTCGATCAGTCGCCTCTCGGGCGGCGATTTTTCTTTTGACTGCCTGGGTCGAATGTATTTGGTGGTGGTTTCCTGTTGCCCTTTTCAGGGAACCTCCCAAAGCGGTGGTTTCAATGGACACCACCAGGAAACTCGGACATCCAGTGACTTCTGTCAAACAAGCAGACGCCCTCCTTGCCTTTTTCTTCCTCCGCTTGGACGCCCTGGCCCCCGCTTGGCGAGGCTTGACACCAGCAAGAGTCGCGCCTTCCAGAACCTGGATCGGCGCGCTTGGGTCGTATGGGTTGCGCGAGGAGTTGTTGGTTTCCCTCCAAATTTGGGCATAGGTCACTTCATTCTTTTATTTTTTCGGCGGAGCGCAGGTGTTAGTTTCTGTTTTCATGTACCAGGCAGGGCAAGCCCCTTTTGGGGTTACCGACTACTTTTGACCCAAGTAGTTCGCAGGAGTTGCCTCAGCCCAACTGCCCCAACTGCCCCAACTGGCCCGGACCGGCCTCCAGTGCCAGGTACTGCGTGGCGCCCATCGTCTTTGGACAGGCGAGAAATGGACACAACCCCTGAGAAAAACCATCCGGTTCAGGTCTGCTATGGGTTCCTATAAGCAGTCCGGTTTGCTTTAAGAGAATCCTCAGGTACCCCCTATAAACCATCCGGTTCCATTCCCTCGTTCCCTACCTATCGCACCAGCAAGTTGAAGTGGGTGTGCCCCGTTTTGAGGGGGTTGCGGTTGAGGAGCCGTTGGCTTCTTATGACTTCTGGGCAGCCGGGGCCTCAGCTGCGGACCAGCTTGCTTAAGGCCGAGATGGTAAGGACACCATCGGGAAAAAAACACCGGTGGTCCACCGGTGGCACTTCTGAGGGTTCCCTATTGAAATTCATCACCACGTGAGCCACAATCAAAACCCGGGTAGATGAAGGTTAGTAAGGGACAATCCCAACCAGAAATAGCTGCGGCCGCCTTCTTAATCCTTTACATGGCTCTTGGTAGACCATTTTAATACCAGGTTTTGATTGTGGCTCATGTGTCAATGTGTGGATTGCACAACGCTCCACTGTTTGACTTCGAACACATGTGCGCTTTCATCAGTGCAGCCTGAGCTCGAGCTGTAGATGAGCATTTGGTTTGTGAATGGTGCTTGACAAATGGTTCAAGGTTCACCTTGGCACATCAATCCTTCATTCCAGATATTCACGGAAAGTCGCTTCCCCCTTCTCACGGATCCTTCTTTCAGGAGCCTGCAAAAGCCGTCTGGAAGCGGTTCTTCGGAAAGCATGGCTGAACACGAAGGGAAAAGGGATCACCCCCAGACTCTCACCTATCCTGCACCTGAATGATTGGATTCGACTGTAAACACCAGACAATGTTATGGTTTCCAGAAATAATTTCATTTCGGTGGTGAGACTCGTAGACGTCGCAACCATCCAGAGTAGCTCACTCCCATGCTCCCCTCACGCCCACTCCCAGGTCGGGGTGAACTGCTGCAGTGGGAGCACCGCCGACTTCCGCTGCGGCGAGCCATGGGCCCAGGTGGGTATGGGTCAAAATCAAACCACCAGGATATGGACGGCAGGTTTTAGTCCATGTTTCCATTTATTAGGGTTCCATTTTGGTATCGATTTTGGACCCACTGTCAAGTAACCCAGAGGCCTACTAGGGTCTTCAACAAAAGTCAGGTAGGTTGCAAGTAGGTTGCAACCATGGTCAAAAACTGGGCGAACTGGGGTGATCGTCCCCGTGTGACCGTGGTTATAGCCTACTTGCCAAGTTGGGTGAACACCCAAGTACGGCCTATTCTAGAATGTGGGCGTGTCCTTCTTTTGAGGGTACTCCCCCGTGTTTGTGGTTTCAAAGGGAAACCAAAAGGCAAACCAGGTGGGTGTGGTTTGTAGCGGGTTGCATAACTTAAGCCCCACTTAAAGACCTTATTGAGGACACCACTTACCTCATGGCACGGTCATCCGGGTGGTTTGTTGCACCCCTGGCTTACTTGTTCTGTTCTCGGTAGGCCTATAGAAAACACAGCGACATGGAAGTCGTTTTCTCTTCTGGGTGGGCTGGGAGATGCACTTCCATGTTGTTGGGTATGGGACAATCTGCGAGTCAACTGGAAAAGGGGACAGGTATCATTGGTTGAGTGGTGGCAGGAGTGCCATCTCCAAAACTTGGATGAAGATCCGGTCCTGTAGCGCACTCTGGTGGGACTCAATCCCACAAGCTCCCCAGAACCGAAGTGCGAGCCGCTTCACCAGCATACCTCTGGAGCAGCTCAATCGGGGCCAAGACCCGCAACTAGTTTCGGGAACGAACCCTTCTATTTTAAGGCACGCCTGTGGTTGGTGCTGGGGGGCTTCTTTTCAATGAGTTGGAATCAATCGTACTGTGGATGGTTGCGAAATCCATTTCACAGGGTTTCTTAGTAGGGTGGTGCGAAATGGTTTTCGCAATCGGCCAGTGGTGCGCCACAGAAGTGGATTGCGCACCGAGGTCCGACAACCCCAAGGCACGCTCTGGGCTGCGGCTCATGCGTGCTGCTCTCAGAAGATTGTTTGTCTACAGGAATCAAGAGGAATCGACTGGACTGAGGAAAGGAGAACCAAGCTCTGGTGCCAGTTCTTCAAAGCTTTTTCCCAAACGGCGCCATTTGAGGTTTGCCCTCTTTTGAACCGAGCCACTGGCTCTGGCAATCAACGCAATACGGAAGTTATGCATATCCTTATAGGATTCGCATAGGGACTATGTTCAGAAGATTGAGAGTCCATAGTTCTTCCTGAGTTTGGCTGGCCGGGTCGCGTCGTCGGTCAGTTGGCTTTTTTGGAGCGTCGGCTTTCCACCCAGCATCACCAGCAACCCACAGTAGCATCATGGCAGGATAGGGGCTGTAACCCACCCTAAACCGGTAACATGCAAGTAAACAATTCCCAAAACCACCAAACATGAACCCTAAACAAACCCTAAGCAAACCGTATGCAAACCCTAAGCCCGCCCGAAAACAACACTACACCCACCTTAAACCACCACTAAACCAACCAACTCTAGACAAAGCCGAACCTAAACCAGCCCTAAACCAATCCTAAACCAACCCTTAAACCATAGCAAACCAGCACTACGCAATCCCTAAACCTCCCAAAATCAGCGGCTTAAACCCAACCGAAGCCGACCCTAAACCACTAAACCATCCCTAAAGCAACTTTAAACCAACCCTACACCCTCGCTAAACTAGCGATACACCAACCCTAAACCAGCCCTAAACCCACCCTCAACCAACCCTAAACCTACCGTAAACCTGCACCAAACCATCCTTAAGCCACCAAAGAGTATGCTACACAAACCCTAAGCAAACCCCAACCAACAGCCAACAGGAAACTAGCCAGTGCGTGGGGTTCCCCATTCTACAAACCCATATCCACACAAACCAAAAGGAACATCAAACCCGAAGGGGCCCCTTTGAGAAACACCCACTGTGCATTGGTTCTCCACCTTGGCCTCTGAACAACCATTGCATTGCGATTTCTATGAATGCGCATACTGTGGATGGACGAAATCCTGCACCCTTTAAGAAACCCCGGCCTGGCATGAGTCCCCTGTAAATACCAACAAACGTTGTGGTTTCAACCATGGTCTTTTAAGTGGTGCGAAATGGAATTCGTCCATCCACAGTATTGCAAGTCCAGCGCCAAACCAAATCCAGAATCGCACTTTGTTTGCTATCGTGCTTGGTAAACACCAGGGTTTCTTTGGTGCGAAATGGATTCCTCCATCCACAGTACTGAGGGAACCATGACCATAGGCCAAACCCGCGGAATCTTGACAATGGCAGACATGAGTCACAATCAAAACCCGGGTAATTGGAGGGTAACATAGGGCAGAATTGGGTGCGGATCTCCGCCTTTGTGGTTCTTTGCATTGGTTCAGGCGATTTTAATACTCGGGTGTTGATTGCGACATCACATGGTTTCGGTTTCCACACGTCTTCCTTCCATCCGCCATCCGCCATAGCAAGCCATGCGCATAGGCGAGGACCAGCGGCCCTTCTTCCGGCTGGCAGTGCAGCAAGCCGAGGTCACGGTCACAACGTGTCGCAACGTGTCGCCAGTGAAGCAGTCTGAAGTGTGTCCGTCGTCAACGTGGGGGATTTGGACCCCCAACGGGTTTTCCGTGTTCCTTTGGTTTCCCATTCAAACCATCCAAACAAGTTGGTATGTCTCTTAAGAAAACGAGCTCGATCACTCAATAGACATAGCATCACGCCCAATGATCATAGCTTATCATAGCCAGAAAGGGTCGAATGATGCTTGAGAAGGAAACACACCACATGTTGGGGCTGAAGGTAAGTGAGGAATCTACCGAATCTATTCGCGCGGAAAGCTTTGCTGAAGCGCCTGAAGAGGCAGCCTACAACATCAAGGCGAACCATCCGCTCTTCTTCTACTGGATGCAGGCCAGGGGAGCGAGAGCCGTTGGCTTTCTCTATGGCCCCTTCTTTTTTTTGGGGCGTTTCCCGTTTCCCTTCAAAGGATGGTTTGGGGCCGCCGAAAGGAATCCGCTCATGAGCTTCCCCGTATGAGGCATGTTTCAGCCCATGCCTTTTGGAGCACCGGGAGACAAAGAACATGTGCTGTGGGGTTGGAAAACGAACTGCGTGGAATTGTAACGACCTCACACGACCGAATTCACCCCAAATGGCGGTTTATGTGGGGAATAGGACCCAGAGCGAAGGAACCTGTCTTTCGCTTTCCAACGGAGGGGCATCGGCCCTTGGGGGCGCAAAAAAAACCGGCGCGACCTCAGGACCCAGTGGCCGAGGTCATGAAGTACCGCAGTGATGGATTTAAGTGCCCGGAATGGGTATGGCGAGCCCCCAAGTAGGGATAGGGGGGCTGCCAAATTGGGGGCTTGGTTTCCAACTTTGATTTCCCGGAAAAAAAAACAGAAACAACAACCCTTAAGAAGGCAGCCTCCAAACAAACTTAAGTCAAGAGCATAGGTCATTGTGGCATGGTCCGTGGCTGAAGCCGCTGTAAGGGGTGAGGTGTGTGTGTGTGTGTGTATGCTGCCAGATTCGAACCATGTAGCATGAAGCGATGCTCCCTCGAAGAGGCATCTGCAGCAAAACTCCAACAGCGATATCTGGCCGTGGCTTTCTTGATGCCCCCTTTCACTATTTTTCGGGAACCCCTGAAAGACACGCCTCTTTGTGTAGTGAATCTAAGTAGGCCCCACCAAATTGAATATTCCTACAAGGGGACACACCCCCATCTAGCAAAAATCAACCGGGGTTCCACTCAGATCTGGGGTTAGCACTAATTGTCCCAAGCAGGTGCACTGAGGTGTCTATTCAACAACCCGCGCATGATAGTTTAGCTAGCGTATATTGATATGCAGGACTAATACCACAGTTTCCCCTTACTAACGGATCTCCGGTGTAGCAAGCAAGATAGCGCGATCAAGGATAAAGGCAGATGCCAATGCTTTTGACTTGTGATCACATTTTTCTTAGAAACAGGGGCTGCAGCATTTGGCCATTGCCCCACCTTCCTGGGTGGAATCAGGTGCACCATTGCCGCAGCAAACAGTCTGCACAAGTAAGCTCTGGCAAAACAGGCCACTTTTTAGGATGTGCATTTGCAGTGTTCGACTAAGTTTAATGCACCGCCACCCCCCAGGAATGTCACGCCCATCCAATTGCAGCTTCGTGGACGCACGTCACTTGAGCCACAATCAAAACCCGGGTAGATGAAGGTTATAGGGACAATCCCAACCATAAATAGCTGCGGACATCCGCCTTCTTAATTCTTGAAGCATGGTTCTGGGGATCGACCATTTTAATACCGGGTTTTGAGCCCGTGACTCACTTTCAGCTTCTATGACCTCCAGGTACTCCTTCATCGCCATCGCCGGGCACTTCGCGTTTAACCTCCTCTGCGTCGCCGCAGCCTTCCTTCTAGTCCATGTTAGCTGGGTGACTTCCATTTGCTTAAGAACATTTTTTTTTTCCCCTGCTGGTTTTAAAGGGAATCCGTCACGACTGGAATTATTTTATTTTTGCCAATACACTTAAAGCAAATGGAAGGTGATGCCAAGACTGCTGAGTAAGTTCGCATCTCTGAAACGTTCAGGTTGGGGCCGCGTTTGCCTTCTCCAAGATCAGCCACGAATTCTGAGAGGCTTGACAGACATGCACGCTGTTGCACACAAAAATGCCGACTTCAGCCTGCTACAACCGCCTTTTGCTAAGGCTTTGATTGGCAGAGAGATGATTTTTTCGTGTCTGTGTGTGTGTGGGGCGTTTTCTGGTCCAAGACCGAAGCACAGAGCTCACCCAGAAGCTCACATGCAGTCATCGTCTCAAGATGTCTCAAGCAGTCACGAAACACATTGACCAATTGCTTTCCAACAGGTTTCCAACTTTAACCCAGTGGTTGGCTTAGGCTTTTCAGGCTTTGGATCTCAACAGCACATGGGGTAGACAATAATGGATACATTCTACATACCAGTGACTTGAAGTGAAGCAAACAATAGAATATGCATTCTATAACTGGGCCTAACTCTAATCATGATGCAGTAAAAGGGTTCCAGGGTTCCAAATTCTTCCAAATTCGCCGCGGTGGCATGGTCTTTCGCCATGCTCCGAACTCTTGCGCTCGGGCTGGCGCTCCCGGCTGCGATCGCGCAGTGCCTCTGCGACCAGTTCAAATGCAGGACTTTGGGCCGTGCCGGCCCTTTGGGGACAAAAAAAAAGGCTTGTAATGGTCATAACCTAGCTCAAGTTGGTTGGCCAGGACCAACTTTCTACCCTTGCTGGTGCTCAGTACGGAGTGACCGAGCCCGGGCTTTGGGCAAGAACCCAGGGATCCGTTTAAAGGAAACCACCAGTTGGATGGTTCATAGGGGGGCATTCCCTCATTCCTTGCCTATCGAACCTAAGTTTTCCCAGGGTTCGATCCGACCCCTCGATCAGAGCCCCTCGATAGGGTTCGCTTGGGCCGCTGAGTCGTGCGAAAAGCGACCGCGCCGACTCGAAAGGAGCGGCGAGAATGAGTACGTCTATTCCGTACAGGAGATGCCGACTCAAGCCACTTTGGAGTGCCTTGCCAAGAGCTGACTTCTTCGATTTCTCCCATTTTTGGAAGGTGGTCCTGCCTGGTTTCATGGGGTTTGTGGTTACAAACCTTTATAATTCACCATGTTAGACTTAGAAGTTAACCATGTTGGTAGAGCCAAACGTTGGGTGAAACGGGCGCACGAGTAGCTTGCGGCCTCGCTATTTGCAAAAGCTAGGTGCATCATGAGCAACGGCGCTTACAACCCCCGCGGCGACTGCAAGTACTGCTCTTCCTGCGATGGCAGCGTCTGCACGTTTGACCCTTACGAAATCACGCCAGTTCCTTTGCTACTTGCTGCTCAGCAGGGAATGAGGGAATGACCCTTGTTCACCATCCAACTTGTGGTTTCCTTTCGGGGAATCCGGTTCGTTCCCTCATTCCCTGCTTATCGCACCAGCAACTGCTGCTCAAAATTAAAGAAGGGCAATCCGCAGGTCTTCGTCTTTGGTTCCATTTACCAAGGCGAACCCTTTTTCCCAGCCGACAAAAGTCTGACGGGTGGGCAAGGTGCCAAAGTAGCGCCTGGTGCGAATCGCCCTGAGCCCAGAGAAAGAGGTCTTCTGACACAGATGTCTCCCATGTGCTGCCTATGCACCGACCGTTTCACTTTGAATCCATGGTCTCCCTGGTTATAAGTTAGCGCCAGATAGCCAGTTGTGGGTGTTATAACCATGGTTAGAACCTGCAAAGTTGAACATCTTAGTGGATATTTCTTCCCTTGAACCTCACCTATTTGAGACCCAATCTTTCTTGTGAAGGGGAAAGCGAACGCCTCGTCCCAGGTTCTTACCCAAGGTCGCTGCCATTGTGTGCATCTCCTTGGGCCTGCTGCTGCTCGTCCTGGGAGTGCGCGGAGCCAGAACCACATGTGGCAGAGGGGGTAACAAGGGAACAGCCTCCCTCCCTCCCTCCCTCCCTCCCTCCCTCCCTCCCTCCCTCCCCTCGCTGTCTCGCTCTCCCTCCCTCCCTCCCCTCGCTCTCGCTCTCGCTCTCGCTCTCGCTCTCGCTCTCGCTCTCGCTCTCGCTCTCGCTCTCGCTCTCGCTCTCTCGCGCTCGCTCTCTCTCTCTCTCTCTCTCTCTCTCTCTCTCTCTCTCTCTCTCTCTCTCTCTTATTTTTGTATAGGCGGGTAAAATGGACACCAGAAGTGTGTGTGTGTGGGTGTGGGTGTGGGTGTGGGTGTGGGTGTGGGTGTGGGTGTGGGTGTGCGTGTGCGTGCGCGTGTGCGTGTGCGTGTGCGTGTGCATGTGCGTGTGTTGTGTTGTGTTGTGTTGTGTTGTGTTGTGTTGTTTTTTGAGGACACCCCCCTGTTTCGTTTTCGTGGTTTCAATGGCTTTCCAGACACCCATGCTGGTTTGGGCGGCTTTTCCATCATGGGATTTCCATCATGAGGTCGACCCACCTCTCCGCAAATGATGTTGAGGTACGCTCCTTCTGGCGATGGCTCAAGAGGAATTTGGTCCGTGCCCGGCGCTCAGAACTTCTGAGCCCGAGACCTCGATGCCGATGGCGAAGTCAGAACGGCCCCAAGTTGGGCCAGCTGCCACGGGCCAACGAAAATCGGAGCCCGGGGATCCAAAATTTGAGGCTTTTGGGCTTTGTGGTTTGCGGGTTCCACGACAACATGGAGAGGAATGTAAGTTGACTCCTAGCTGAGGTTGCTTTCTGGTGACTCTTGAAGAAATCCTGGTTGAGGTTTTGGTGTTTTTGTTGGGGTTCCATGGCGTTTGCAACGTGGAGTGGGCTGCATGAATCCCTTTGAGGTCAGGCCCGACGAGCTTCCGGAGCTGCAGTCGAAGCCGGAGATGAAGCTCCACGTCTGGGAGCGGAGCGCCGCCGCCCGCGCCCGAACACGCGTAGAAGTTGGTTTGGTTTGGCGGTTTGGGATTTGAACCGGTCCCTGGCTTTTGTAAGAGAGCCATTACACGGGAAGGCACCCACCAAACCACCAATAGCCACCAAATTAGAGGGCTGAGAGATCGAGCAACCAAAGTCCTTGCTGGTGCGAGAGATGCACGGAATGAGAAATGGAAGGACCCCGAGAAAATCCATCCCCGATTTGGTTTCCTTTACTCGGGAATCCCCTTCCGGTTCATTCCATTTCTCATTCCCTGCTTATCGCACCAGCAAGAGGCGTCGCGCCAAAAATGAATTCGCGGATATCCGGCCATATCCGGCCTTGATTCTTTGGCATGTGGGGCAGACACCGGTTTTAACCTTGACGAGAAAGGTCGGGCAACTTGCAAATGGCAAAACTTGCTGGTGCTCAGCAAGGAATGAGGGCATGACCCTTATAAACCATCCAGTTGGATGGTTTCCTTTTGGGGAATCCCCTTCCGGTTCATTCCAATTCCCAAGGAATGAAAGCCGTTGCAGAGAGGTAGAGATGTGGAATGAAAACTAAAATACAAATCCAGACATAAAATCCTTTCCATCGTAAACCCACTCATAAATCTAGTATTCGGGTTTTTACCTTAGTCTTCTTGACTTCTTCTTTTATTATTAATCTTTACATTTCTGATGGAATGGCACCTATTTCCCAGAGACCCACCTCTCGCTTCTCTCGACCTTCAGCATATGAATATTGGGTTTTGCTGTGAATGAAATGGAAATGTCTCTGGATTCCTATTCCTTTCCTTTCCTCCTCCTATCTCTCAGAGATTCCGGAGGTTTAGAAAGGTGAAAGGAATGAAGGATTGGGAATGGAGAGTGGGAAAGATATGAACTCCATTCCTTCCAACCCTTATCTGTCTCTTTATCGTCTTTCATAGGCGAGAGTTAGAGATGGTAAGGGATGAGGAAGTGTGTGGAGTGGATATGATGAGAGAGAAAGATAATGGCTCACAATCTCCTGTCTTCTCCACTCCCATTCTCTCTCCATCCGTTCGTTCTCTTCTTTCACTCCCTCCTTTCCTATCTATTTCCTATCTTTAGAAGACCTTTATCTCAGCTCCTGACGTAGGAAGGGATGTCCTGTCTCTTATCTGTCCCATCTGGATCTATAATCCAACAGCATGACTGATAAGAATGGGACCAGATGATGAAGGTAGGATATGGAGGATCAGCTCGCCACAAGATAGGTAAGGATTAGGCGGGTTCACATGATTCATCTCTTTGCCCATTTCTCATTCCCTGCTTCTCCCACCAGCAAGTCGCAAAAATGTCGCCACGCTGGTTTCTCCCAGGTTGCCATTGGCCTGCCTCTGTGCGGTGCGGTGCCGGCCTTGGTCTGTCAGCTTATACCGGCAAGTAAGCCACGTGCTCAAAACCCGGGGATTGATGAAGGTTTGTAAGGGCCAGTCCCAGCCAGAAATAGCTGCGGAATTCTGGCTTCTTAATTCTTGAAGCATGGTTCTGGGTAGAGCATTTTAATACCGGGTTTTGATTGCGACTCACAAGTGGGTGTGCTTTTGTAGAGCCTGTTATTTTTGGGTGGGCTCAGAGGTGATTTGGGAACTGGGAAGACACTAGGCGCATGTGTAAGTTGAACTTGTCACGACTGCTTGTCATCCCACAACTTCTTGCGCTCCTTGAGGCGTCCATGAATTTAGCCCCTCCCTTGAAAATCCACAGAGCAAGGCCCTCTTGGGGCCTTGTAGCGAATTGGCTCAGATGAAAGCTTGCAATTTGTGTGGCAGGTGTGGCCAGGTCATCGTTCACCCTATATATATATATATGTAAACTTATGCTATAAAGGCTCTCGAGGTGTGAAAGGAATCAGGTGTGCGGGGCGGTGCGAAGCTCGCACTCCCACGGTGCACGCGCGAAGGTTGCGATCCAAGAGAAGCTCGGAGGGTCAAGCTGCGGGTATCCCCAAAGGGAATTGTTGGTTTCTCTTTTGCGTCTCCCTTGACGCCAATGTCATTTTTTTGGGGTACCCTGCAAAACACATACCCTCCCACCAGCTGACATGGAAGTGCACAGACCCCTGTAGAACGACAACCTTCCTCTTGGAATGGGCCTTTTTGCACTTCCATGTTAGTTGGTGGGAGGGTACAAGTTTGGGGCATTGGCATCTAGCACGGAAAGCACTGCGGAAGGTGCTGTTCCTGGCCATGGGGGTGGTGGTGTGGGTCACCCCAGCGACCCTCGGGTGACGTGGGCGGGCGCCTTAGACGCGATCTGCCTCTTGGTGGGACTCGGCTGAAAGGTTTGATTCATTCGCAGGGCCAAGCAGAGCAAAGATTCAGCAAGTCAGCAAAAGGTTCTCTTGTTCCCCCCAGTTGTTTCTCACCTTCCACTGAAAGGGGTTGACGTAGGGTCAAATCCATGGGAGGACTAGGTGTTTTCCTTTCACCCACCACTGACCGGGGTTGCCCTTGATTCTAGGGGTTGATTCCGATTCCATTCTTTTCAGCCATCGTTCTTTTCAAAAGCCGATCGCCATTTCCTCAGGGTTTGTGGTGGTGTTCTAGAAAGATTCGGTTCCCTGGAAAGAATGGGGAAGCTACCCCTAGAAAGAGACGTGAATTCAGAGGTGCCCATGCATTTTCACGATGGAGTGCGACCTCAAAAACGTGGTTGGGGTACAATTTTTTGTCTCGAACTTTGATGTCCACGAAAGAGATCCTCATGACATTCACCCCCACTTGTGCCTTCAGGCTAGTTTCACTGTCTCACCGTCCCATGGTTTCACACCATGGCAAGTCCTGGTTCGCAAAATATGCCAGCCGTGACACTCGTCGCCAAATCTGTCAAGAAGAAAAAACGAGACGCATTGATGTTAGCGGTTGCACGTTTTAGAAGTTGGCAGTTTTAGGTCAGAGCGTGATGCCTGAGGGGCCAAGTCGCCATGTGGCGATCAGGCTATATATGAGCAAACAGGCAATATTTTCGCTAGACCAGTCATCAGCACTGAGCACCTGCTTGAGGTAGTGGACTAGGAGTTGACTCATTTGCATTGCCTACCTGGGCCATCACTATGGAATGAACCTGTCTCCCTCACACATCGAGTCAATTTACCAAGTCCACAATCCAAGCTGGCGCGCGCCGCAGCATTTCGGCTTTCAAAGCCAATTGTGAGGAACAAGATGGAGACCATGGCGCTTGCTGTCAAGCCTGTTGAGACCTTCGTGGTCCGAAGGCGGGGCATGCAGCTGATGAATCGCATGGTTTTGTTGTTTGTGTTCAGTGCTTGGATGTGGCCCTGCAAAGCAGAATTTTGGATTAAGAGCCCGAGTTTTGCGTACCTGCCAGGAATACTAAGTGCCATGCCGTCCAAGGCCTGCTCGGTGGCTCTTGCCAGCGCTGGCGCCTATGCGGCTGCCCAGGCCTTCCTGACTCCATCTGCACCGCAGGTGAGCCGGGAACAGCAGGTGCGGCACCTGCGCCAGCAGCCGGCTGAGGCAGCCACTTCCTCCTCCTGCGCCTCTGCAGGGGCGCTGGCGCTTGGCGTGGCTGGCGTGGCAGCGGCGACCGCGCAGAGCAAGCGCACCGTGCGGCGCCAGGTAGTTCGCCAGGCCACGGCCACCGCAGAGAAGACGGAGAAGGCCTTCGCAAAGATGCCGGCGTCCGTGAAGCCAGGAGTGGTCACGGGCAAGGCGCTGGTGGACCTGCTGAACTACGCCAAGGAGAACGAGTTCGCCATCCCGGGCGTGAACTGCGTGAGCACCAGCTCCATCAACGCCTGCATGGAGGCGGCAAAGAAGGCCAAGGGCACCGTCATGGTGACCTTGTCTCGTGGCGGCGGCCAGTTCATTGCCGGCAAGGCTGCGGACAACACCGACGATGCTGCCTGCATTGCGGGCACTGTGGCGGCAGCGCTCCACGTGCGACAGGTGGCCAAGCTCTACGGCGTGCCTGTGATCCTCCACACAGACCACTGCCAGAAGGCCTGGCTGCCATGGTTCGATGGCCTCATGGAGGCAAACGAGGAGTACTTCAAGCTGCACGGCGAGCCCCTCTTCTCGTCCCACATGCTGGACCTGTCGGAGGAGCCTTTGGAGGAGAACATTGCCATTTGCAAGAAGTACTTGGAGCGAATGGCCAAGATCGACATACTGCTGGAGATGGAGTTGGGTGTGACTGGCGGCGAGGAGGATGGCGTGGACAACACGGATGTGGACTCTTCCCGTCTCTACACGCAGCCTGAGGAGGTTTGGCAGGTCTACGAGGAACTCTCCTCCGTGCCCAACGGCAACTTCACAGTGGCGGCTGCCTTCGGCAACGTGCACGGGGTTTATGCCCCGGGCAACGTGGACCTGAAGCCGGTGATCCTGCACAACACTCAGAAGTACGTGAAGGAGAAGCTGGGCTGCGAGAGCGACAAGCCCATGTCCTTTGTCTTCCATGGCGGTTCGGGCTCCTCGCTTGAGGACATCCGCTATGCCATTGAGGCGGGCGTGGTGAAGATGAACATTGACACCGACACCCAGTGGGCCTTCTGGGATGGCATGAACCAGTACCAGAAGAAGAACAAGGACTACCTGCAGGCCCAGATCGGCAACCCGGAGGGGCCTGAGAAGCCCAACAAGAAGTACTACGACCCTCGCATGTCCCTGCGAGCGGGCGAGGAGGTCATGGCAGACCGTCTGGTGCAGTGCATGGAGGATCTGAAGTGCATTGACCGCCTTTGAGGTGACAGTCGGCAACATTCAATCCGTCCCAGTCACCAGCAAGCCACGAATACCGTTTGGTTTGTTGTGCACACAGATCATCAATTTTCCAGACTTAGGCTTATTCGCTGGCATGCGATGCAGACCACAGACATACGCAAGCGTGCCAAAAGGAATCTTTTGATAGCAGACGCCACTTTGCAATGGTACAAGATGGCCATAAGAAAGGATTACTTGTTTCAGCAGACCAAAAGGAAGCCACCGCTTGGGGGTAGGTTGGTTGACAAGTTAGTTGGCATTTGAAGTCATTTGTCTCTAGAGACGTGACAAGTGACTAGAATACCTAGAGACACATGCTGGAGGTCCAATACGAACTAGCGGACAAGCAAGTTTTTTGGTTGACACAGATATCTTGTTGGAGGCTAGCATTTGGGTTCTGTTTGAAGACAGCCGTGGATTTGGATTTCCGATTTCTCAAGGGACGACGTGTGCATGGACGACATCCATGAAACCATTGTTTGTTGGAAATTACAGGAAAATCGAATCATCCCGGGGTTTCGTAGGTTGCGAAATGGATTTCGTCCATCCACAGTATGTTTACAGCTTCCTGGGTGGGCTTCCAGGATTGGCTGAAGTTGGGAAGGGTGGGTCAAATAGGCGTCAAAAGGGGATGGGGGGTAATTATTTAGGAGCCAGGATCAAATATCAACACCAATTTCAATTAAATCTTTGATTTATCCAAAGCTTGGTAATACTTTCTTCTATTTTCCATTTATCAGGGCAACCTATTTTAGGCAACGGTTCTTCTTTTGGGTTCCCACACCCATTTGGACCCAAGACAAATCCCACACGTTGGCTTGTCCCTCTTGGTTTGCTGTAGGGCGACCCTCCAACACGCATGCCATGCTGTGGATGGACGCACCGCTTTGAAACTATGGGAAACCATTGTTTGTTGATACTGTGGATGGACGAAATCCTGCACCACTTTGAAACCATGGCAAACCATTTCTTGTTGGCATTTGCAGGGGGAATCATCATTCCAGGGTGTGTTAGGTGGTGCAAGATTTCGTCCATCCACAGCGTTTGCAGGGGAATCATCATTCCAGGGCTTCTTGGGTGAATCCACAGTCAGTATTTCCACGGCAATTTGCCTCTGTTTCACGTTCCTTGCAGGAGGCAACATGAGCTTTCGAACTGTTTGTTTGTGCGTCACGTTCCTTGCGGCAGACAACCGAGCTGTAGAACTGTTTGCCCGTGTTTCACGTTTTTTGCAGAGGCAAACGATTTTTGGAACAACACAGGGCCAAGGGTGCAATTTCTCCAACACCCCTGCCTCAAGCATTCTTGCTGCTAGGTTGCCCAGAGCTTCACATGCGGTGATAAGATGGCGAGAATGATCACGGATGCCACCAACCTTGAGACATCCCCGCAGGCTGGGTTTGCCGCTGATGCAGTTTGTTCGCTTGTGGAGTTTGGACCTGAGCAAGGGGAGAGCATGAGTCCGGAAGCATTTTGGATCAAGAGCCTGAGTTTTTCGCACTTGCCAGGAATACTACGTGCCATGCCTTCCAAGGCCTGCTCGGTGGCTCTTGCCAGCGCGGGCGCCTATGCGGCTGCCCAGGCCTTCCTGGCTCCATCTGCACCGCAGGTGAGCCGGGAACAGCAGGTGCGACACCTGCGCCAGCAGCCGGCTGAGGCAGCCACTTCCTCCTCCTGCGCCTCTGCAGGGGCGCTGGCGCTTGGCGTGGCTGGGGTGGCAGCGGCGACCGCGCAGAGCAAGCGCGCCGTGCGGCGCCAGGTGGTTCGCCAGGCCACGGCCACCGCAGAGAAGACGGAGAAGGCCTTCGCAAAGATGCCGGCGTCCGTGAAGCCAGGAGTGGTCACGGGCAAGGCGCTGGTGGACCTGCTGAACTACGCCAAGGAGAACAAGTTCGCCATCCCGGGCGTGAACTGCGTGAGCACCAGCTCCATCAACGCCTGCATGGAGGCGGCAAAGAAGGCCAAGGGCACTGTCATGGTGACCTTGTCCCGCGGCGGTGGCCAGTTCATTGCCGGCAAGGCTGCGGACAACACCGACGATGCTGCCTGCATTGCGGGCACCGTGGCGGCAGCGCTCCACGTGCGACAGGTGGCCAAGCTCTACGGCGTGCCTGTGATCCTGCACACAGACCACTGCCAGAAGGCCTGGCTGCCATGGTTCGATGGCCTCATGGAGGCAAACGAGGAGTACTTCAAGGTGCATGGCGAGCCCCTCTTCTCGTCCCACATGCTCGACCTGTCGGAGGAGCCTTTGGAGGAGAACATTGCCATTTGCAAGAAGTACTTGGAGCGAATGGCCAAGATCGACATACTGCTGGAGATGGAGTTGGGTGTGACTGGCGGCGAGGAGGATGGCGTGGACAACACGGATGTGGACTCTTCCCGTCTCTACACACAGCCTGAGGAGGTTTGGCAGGTCTACGAGGAACTCTCCTCCGTGCCCAACGGCAACTTCACAGTGGCGGCTGCCTTCGGCAACGTGCACGGGGTTTATGCCCCGGGCAACGTGGACCTGAAGCCGGTGATCCTGCACAACACTCAGAAGTACGTGAAGGAGAAGCTGGGCTGCGAGAGCGACAAGCCCATGTCCTTTGTCTTCCATGGCGGTTCGGGCTCCTCGCTTGAGGACATCCGCTATGCCATTGAGGCGGGCGTGGTGAAGATGAACATTGACACCGACACCCAGTGGGCCTTCTGGGATGGCATGAACCAGTACCAGAAGAAGAACAAGGACTACCTGCAGGCCCAGATCGGCAACCCGGAGGGGCCTGAGAAGCCCAACAAGAAGTACTACGACCCTCGCATGTCCCTGCGAGCAGGCGAGGAGGTCATGGCAGACCGTCTGGTGCAGTGCATGGAGGATCTGAAGTGCATTGACCGTCTTTGAGGTGACAGTCGGAAACATTTAATCCGTCCCAGTCACCAGCAAGCCACGAATACCGCTTGGTTTGTTGTGCACAAAGATCACCAATTTTCCAGACTTAGGCTTATTCACTGGCATGCGATGCAGACCAGAGACATACGTGTGCTAAAAAGAATCTGCTGAAAGCAGATGTCGCTTTTGAACGTGTTGGCCAAGTCGCGTGTTGGCCCTTTTGAACGGAGCTACTTTTGGCGAACATGTGACATGTGATTCTGCAACCATTGCTTCTCAAGGGCTCGACATTAGAACGGTCTGACTGAACTTCAAGCATTTGTGCAAACAAGCGGGGGGCCGTTTTCTGAAATGGACCTGTGTCACACACACCGAGTCAGTCCAGTTTTCCATGTAGCTAATCTAAGCTGGTGTGCGTATTGTAGCAGCAGTTTCTGCGTACGAGGATTGGGTTCCAAGGCCGAGTGGAAAGAACAATTCTCACAAATACATGGTCATCATCAACCCAGTGCCTGAGACATGAGGGGTCCGAAGGCTCCGCTTGCACAGATGCAGCTTGTTTGTTTCTGTTCAGTGCATTTGGTTCTTGCATATGGGCTTGGACACGAGAGCGAGCGGAGAGCGTGAGTCTGGAAGCATGTTGAATCAAGAGCCTGAGTTTTTCGCACTTGCCAGGAATACTAAGTGCCATGCCTTCCAAGGCCTGCTCGGTGGCTCTTGCCAGCGCGGGCGCCTATGCGGCTGCCCAGGCCTTCCTGGCTCCATCTGCACCGCAGGTGAGCCGGGAACAGCAGGTGCGGCACCTGCGCCAGCAGCCGGCTGAGGCAGCCACTTCCTCCTCCTGCGCCTCTGCAGGGGCGCTGGCGCTTGGCGTGGCTGGCGTGGCAGCGGCGACCGCGCAGAGCAAGCGCGCCGTGCGGCGCCAGGTGGTTCGCCAGGCCACGGCCACCGCAGAGAAGACGGAGAAGGCCTTCGCAAAGATGCCGGCGTCCGTGAAGCCAGGAGTGGTCACGGGCAAGGCGCTGGTGGACCTGCTGAACTACGCCAAGGAGAACGAGTTCGCCATCCCGGGCGTGAACTGCGTGAGCAGCAGCTCCATCAACGCCTGCATGGAGGCGGCAAAGAAGGCCAAGGGCACCGTCATGGTGACCTTGTCCCGCGGCGGTGGCCAGTTCATTGCCGGCAAAGCTGCGGACAACACCGACGATGCTGCCTGCATTGCGGGCACCGTGGCGGCAGCGCTCCACGTGCGACAGGTGGCCAAGCTCTACGGCGTGCCTGTGATCCTCCACACGGACCACTGCCAGAAGGCCTGGCTGCCATGGTTCGATGGCCTCATGGAGGCAAACGAGGAGTACTTCAAGCTGCATGGCGAGCCCCTCTTCTCGTCCCACATGCTGGACCTGTCGGAGGAGCCTTTGGAGGAGAACATTGCCATTTGCAAGAAGTACTTGGAGCGAATGGCCAAGATCGACATACTGCTGGAAATGGAGTTGGGTGTGACTGGCGGCGAGGAGGATGGCGTGGACAACACGGATGTGGACTCTTCCCGTCTCTACACGCAGCCTGAGGAGGTTTGGCAGGTCTACGAGGAACTCTCCTCCGTGCCCAACGGCAACTTTACGGTGGCGGCTGCCTTCGGCAACGTGCACGGGGTTTATGCCCCGGGCAACGTGGACCTGAAGCCGGTGATCCTGCACAACACTCAGAAGTACGTGAAGGAGAAGCTGGGCTGCGAGAGCGACAAGCCCATGTCCTTTGTCTTCCACGGCGGTTCGGGCTCCTCGCTGGAGGACATCCGCTATGCCATTGAGGCGGGCGTGGTGAAGATGAACATTGACACCGACACCCAGTGGGCCTTCTGGGATGGCATGAACCAGTACCAGAAGAAGAACAAGGACTACCTGCAGGCCCAGATCGGCAACCCGGAGGGGCCTGAGAAGCCCAACAAGAAGTACTACGACCCTCGCATGTCCCTGCGAGCGGGCGAGGAGGTCATGGCAGACCGTCTGGTGCAGTGCATGGAGGATCTGAAGTGCATTGACCGCCTTTGAGGTGACAGTCGGCAACATTTAATCCGTCCCAGTCACCAGCAAGCCACGAATACCGCTTGGTTTGTTGTGCACAAAGATCACCAATTTTCCAGACTTAGGCTTATTCTTGGCATGCGATGCAGACCAGAGACATACGTGTGCCAAACAGAATCTGCTGAAAGCAGATGTCGCTTTTGAACGTGTTGGCCAAGTCGCGTCGGGTCTCCGGAGCTACTTTTGGCGACTATGTGAATCTGCAACCATTGCTTCTCAGGGGCTCGACGTTAGAACGGTCTGACTGAACTTCAAGCATTTGTGCAGACAAGCGCGGGGCTGTTTTTTTCTGAAATGGACCTGTGTCACACACACCGAGTCAGTCCAGTTTTCCATGTAGCTAATCTAAGCTGGTGTGCGTATTGTAGCAGCAGTTTCTGCCCCACGAGGGGATTGGGTTCCAAGGCCGAGTGGAAAGAACAATTCTCACAAATACATGGTCATCATCAACCCAGTGCCTGAGACATGATTGTTTCTGTTCAGTGCATTTGGTTCTTGCATATGGGCTTGGACACGAGAGCGAGCGGAGAGCGTGAGTCTGGAAGCATTTTGAATCAAGAGCCTGAGTTTTTCGCACTTGCCAGGAATACTAAGTGCCATGCCTTCCAAGGCCTGCTCGGTGGCTCTTGCCAGCGCGGGCGCCTATGCGGCTGCCCAGGCCTTCCTGGCTCCATCTGCACCGCAGGTGAGCCGGGAACAGCAGGTGCGACACCTGCGCCAGCAGCCGGCTGAGGCAGCCACTTCCTCCTCCTGCGCCTCTGCAGGGGCGCTGGCGCTTGGCGTGGCTGGGGTGGCAGCGGCGACCGCGCACAGCAAGCGCGCCGTGCGGCGCCAGGTGGTTCGTCAGGCCACGGCCACCGCAGAGAAAACGGAGAAGGCCTTCGCAAAGATGCCGGCGTCCGTGAAGCCAGGAGTGGTCACGGGCAAGGCGCTGGTGGACCTGCTGAACTACGCCAAGGAGAACGAGTTCGCCATCCCGGGCGTGAACTGCGTGAGCAGTAGCTCCATCAACGCCTGCATGGAGGCGGCAAAGAAGGCCAAGGGCACCGTCATGGTGACCTTGTCCCGCGGCGGTGGCCAGTTCATTGCCGGCAAAGCTGCGGACAACACAGACGATGCTGCCTGCATTGCGGGCACCGTGGCGGCAGCGCTCCACGTGCGACAGGTGGCCAAGCTCTACGGCGTGCCTGTGATCCTCCACACGGACCACTGCCAGAAGGCCTGGCTGCCATGGTTCGATGGCCTCATGGAGGCAAACGAGGAGTACTTCAAGCTGCATGGCGAGCCCCTCTTCTCGTCCCACATGCTGGACCTGTCGGAGGAGCCTTTGGAGGAGAACATTGCCATTTGCAAGAAGTACTTGGAGCGAATGGCCAAGATCGACATACTGCTGGAGATGGAGTTGGGTGTGACTGGCGGCGAGGAGGATGGCGTGGACAACACGGATGTGGACTCTTCCCGTCTCTACACGCAGCCTGAGGAGGTTTGGCAGGTCTACGAGGAACTCTCCTCCGTGCCCAACGGCAATTTCACAGTGGCGGCTGCCTTCGGCAACGTGCACGGGGTTTATGCCCCGGGCAACGTGGACCTGAAGCCGGTGATCCTGCACAACACTCAGAAGTACGTGAAGGAGAAGCTGGGCTGCGAGAGCGACAAGCCCATGTCCTTTGTCTTTCACGGCGGTTCGGGCTCCTCGCTGGAGGACATCCGCTATGCCATTGAGGCGGGCGTGGTGAAGATGAACATTGACACCGACACCCAGTGGGCCTTCTGGGATGGCATGAACCAGTACCAGAAGAAAAACAAGGACTACCTGCAGGCCCAGATCGGCAATCCGGAGGGGCCTGAAAAGCCCAACAAGAAGTACTACGACCCTCGCATGTCCCTGCGAGCGGGTGAGGAGGTCATGGCAGACCGTCTGGTGCAGTGCATGGAGGATCTGAAGTGCATTGACCGCCTTTGAGGAGTAGTTGTTTATAGGCTTTTTCTGATGTCGCCAGAGCAGTTCAATGCACAGGCTCATTGCAGGGTGTACGCAGTTCTCATTTTCCCTGTCTTATTGCGTGGTCGTATCTCAGCGGGTTGAAGTTCGAAGTGTTTCAATCCAAGGCATGCAGTTTTGCAAACCGGCATGAGCTAGACCCAGAAAAAGCCATGGACGTTTCTGGTTTGGGCTAAATGCGAACTTGCTTGGATACTTCTCGAACGGCGGTCCCGTGAAAATGACATGGGTTGGCTTTCTTTGGTTTCCGATTGGGAAAAAAACAACAGGGGTTCTCAATTTCAGAATCACTCGTTTGGCAGCGGGCCTGAATCTTAAGGTCATGTTCTTCTTGCAGAGCGGAGGCACGATTCACGCGCGAACGCCCGCACGCGGACATGTGAGCAAAAGGCTAAACTCTCTCGTCATAAAATATGTCTTCGGCGATTTCGCGTTGCTTGTTTTGTATTTTTTCCTCAGGAACGATATAGCGAAGCCCCAAAAACGATAACGTCGCATGACGTGCAACTGGCGCTTCGCGCTTCTATTTTGCACTGTGTGAGCCTTTTTTTGCCCCAAGCTGCAAGTTGCCATGACAGCTCCTGTCAATGCTCCTCGGCAATGCATGGTGGGCACATGTGTGCACGAGATGGGCCCACCCAGATGGATCGCTAACGCACCCGCGCACACGCACACGCACAGGCGCCCGCAGGCACCGGAGCACGCTGCGACCTTCGAGCTGGAGCTGCCAAAGTGTAACTTGCGTACTGCGCTGGTACTGAAAGTTGCGACTTGCGACCTGGAAGTTGCAGCCAGCAAGCAAAGCCGCCAATGCTTGGGAGCCAGAGAAGCATAGTTTAGTCCGCTGATCACATGACTTCTGCAAGGTAGAGAAGGCTCTTGTGCGCTTGCTTGGCTCTAGCTTATAGCAAGTTTGTTTTTTTCGTGACACTACACGCGCCCAGAACGATACCCAAAACGACACCCTATCGATACTCCGAGAACGTCCCGGAGCAGCCAATGTGAGGCCTACCTATAGTGCGTTTGCTTTTTCAACCACACGCGCAGCTCCTTCAGCGCACATCCTTCCGCGCACACAAAGGGCCCGCAACGGGCCAGGCCGCGGACGCCTTGGCGGGCTTGCGCTTGCTCCTCAAAGATCTGCTGCTGCAGGAGGATGGGAAGGCCTCACTTGCCCGAGCAGATCTGTGATCCGGAAGGCTTTGGAGAAGAGCCCGAGCTCCAAGAGTGCTGCAGTTCACACTCTCCGAGTGATCCGAAAAGGTGTTTTCGACGCTCGAAAATTACTTTTGGGTATGGTTTGGCGGTGCAGGCAAGAAGCATGAGCAGTAGGAAGGAGAGCAATCGGTGGCCCAGAATGCAGTTCACACTCTCCAGGCGCCACAGTCGGCATGCCAAACCATACCCAAAAGTAATTTCGGAGCGTCGAAAACACCTTTTCGGATCACTCGGGGAGTGTGAACTGCATTCTGGGCCACCGATTGCTCTCCTTGCTACTGCTCATGCTTCTTGCTTGCACCCGCAGGCGCCACAGTCGGCATGCCAAACCATACCCAAAAGTAATTTCGGAGCGTCGAAAACACCTTTTCGGATCACTCGCGGGTGCAAGCAAGAAGCATGAGCAGTAGGAAGGAGAGCAATCGGTGGCCCAGAATGCAGTTCACACTCCCCGAGTGATCCGAAAATGTGTTTTCGACGCTCCGAAATTACTTTTGGGTATGGTTTGGCATGCCGACTGTGCGCCTGCGGGTGCAAGCAAGAAGCATGAGCAGTAGGAAGGAGAGCAATCGGTAGCCCAGAATGCAGTTCACACTCCCCGAGTGATCCGAAAAGGTGTTTTCGACGCTCCAAAATTACTTTTGGGTATGGTTTGGCATGCCGACTGTGGCGCCTGCGGGTGCAAGCAAGAAGCATGAGCAGTAGGAAGGAGAGCAATCGGTGGCCCAGAATGCAGTTCACACCCCCCGAACGATCCGAAAAGGTGTTTTTGACGCTCCAAAATTACTTTTGGGTATGGTTTGGCATGCCGACTGTGGCGCCTGCGGGTGCAAGCAAGAAGCATGAGCAGTAGGAAGGAGAGCAATCGGTGGCCCAGAATGCAGTTCACACTCCCCGTGTAATCCGAAAAGGTGTTTTCGACTCTCCAAAATTACTTTTGGGTATGGTTTGGTGCATGCCGACTGTGGCGCCTGCGGGTGCAAGCAAGAAGCATGAGCAGTAGGAAGCAGAGCAATCGGTGGCAAAGAATGCAGTTCACACTCCCCGAGTGATCCGAAAATGTGTTTCCGACGCTCTAAAATTACTTTTGGGTATGGTTTGGCATGCTGACTGTGGCGCCTGCGGTGCAAGCAAGAAGCATGAGCAGTAGGAAGGAGAGCAAGTCGGTGGCCCAGAATGCAGTTCACACCCTCCGAGTGATCCGAAAAGGTGTTTTCGACGCTCCAAAATTACTTTTGGGTATGGTTTGGCATGCCGGCTGTGGCGCCTGCGGGTGCAAGCAAGAAGCATGAGCAGTAGGGAGGAGAGCAATCGGTGGCCCAGAATGCAGTTCACACCTCCGAGTGATCCGAAAACGGTGTTTTCGACGCTCCAAAATTACTTTTGGGTATGGTTTGGCATGCCGACTGTGGGCGCCTGCGGGTGCAAGCAAGAAGCATGAGCAGTAGGAAGGAGAGCAATCGGTGGCCCAGAATGCAGTTCACACTCCGAGTGATCCGAAAAGGTGTTTTCGACGCTCCAAAATTACTTTTGGGTATGGTTTGGCATGCCGACTGTGGCGACGGCATGAGCAGTAGGAAGGAGAAGCAATCGGTGGCAAAAGAAGGCAGATCACACCTCCCCGGTGATCCGAAAGGGGTTTTACCGACGCTCTAAATTACTTTTGGGTATGGTTTGGCATGCCGACTGTGGCGCCTGCGGGTGCAAGCAAGAAGCATGAGCAGTAGGAAGGAGAGCAATCGGTGGCCCAGAATGCAGTTCACACCCCCGATTGAATCCGAAAGGTGTTTTGACGCTCCAAAATTACTTTTGGGTATGTTTGGCATGCCGACTGTGGCGCCTGCGGGTGCAAGCAAGAAGCATGAGCAGTAGGAAGGAGAGCAATCGGTGGCCCAGAATGCAGTTCACACTCTCCGAGTGTCCGAAAAGGTGTTTTCGACGCTCCAAAATTACTTTTGGGTATGGTTTGGCATGCCGACTGTGGCGCCTGCGGGTGCAAGCAAGAAGCATGAGCAGTAGGAAGGAGAGCAATCGGTGGCCCAGAATGCAGTTCACACTCTCCGAGTGATCCGAAAAGGTGTTTTCGACGCTCCGAAATTACTTTTGGGTATGGTTTGGCCCTTCCAGCAACCTCCAAATAGCAAGCCGGGGAACGCAGTTTTGAGCAACAAGCCGGGGAGTGTAGCTTTGGTCAAAAGCACCCAATAGGCGCGTCTTGAGTGTTCAGTGGCTTGTGGGTATGGTTTGGCTGGCTTGTGGGTATGGTTTGGCCCTTCCGGCAACCACAAAAGCAAGGCGTGCAGCAATTTCGGCGGCATTCTGGGCCACCGATTGCTCTCCTTCCTACTGCTCATGCTTGCTTGCTTGCACCCGCAGGCGCCACAGTCGACACGCCAAACCATACCCAAAGTAATTTTGGAGCGTCGAAAACACCTTTCCGGATCACTCTGGTCTGGGCCACCGATTGCTCTCCTTCCTACTGCTCATGCTTCTTGCTTGCACCCGCAGGCGCCACAGTCGGCATGCCAAACCATACCCAAAAGTAATTTTGGAGCGTCGAAAACACCTTTTCGGATCACTCGGGGAGTGTGAACTGCATTGTGGGCCACCGATTGCTCTCCTTCCTACTGCTCATGCTTCTTGCTTGCACCCGCAGGCGCCACAGTCGGCATGCCAAACCATACCCAAAAGTAATTTTGCGGCGTCGAAAACACCTTTTCGGATCACTCGGAAAGTGTGAACTTGGATGGGCGCGCTGCTTGCTATGTAGTTACGGCACATGCGGCACTTGCGTAAGTTCGACAAGTTGAACATATAAGTTGGCTAACACATTGTTATTGAACTTTGTAAGTTGTGCAAGTAGGGCGTTCGTGTTGTTGGATATGCTATCTATATCGGTGTATGTAGTATCTGGATAGTTTACGGCTATGTAGATACGGTACATAGCCGTAAACTTACGTCACATAGCCCTATGTATGATAAGTAGGTTAGAGCCCCAGCCGATATGTTAGTTAACGGACTTAGCGGACATACCGCTAAGTTCGCTAAGTCCAACTTAGCTCACATGTAAGCGTGGCAAATACACATGTGGGGACACACGTCAATTGCACACGGGAAGTACGGCAAAACACGGAAAGCGCGGCAAGAGACAGAAAAACACGTCCCCCTGTATACATAGAAGTTGCAGAGGCACCCTGTCAAGATTTATATGTAGGAGAAGGTATATAGTTGCGCTCGCTAGCCGAAGCATTTTTTGACAAGAACTTGTTCAATGAACTTTCTAAAAGGGTTGCTTGCGCAAAATAGGCCTCCCTTCTGGTTCACATTGTTCGGTGGTGTTCATTCCATCTCGCATATTTTCTTGTTTGATTGAAATAAGGACGGGAAATACAATTCTAGAACACTTGACTTGGTGCATGAGTTTTTCATACCCCCGAAACTGTTTATATACCTGCTTCATGTGCGTGTTTTTTGGAAGGTGTCCTTTTTGGGTGGGATAAAAGGTTGCCGAAACGAAAGCTCATTTTATAAATAGCGGGCCCATGAGAAAAAAAGAACCCATATCCCAACCATCAACTTCCCTTCTGGATACCCCCGAAACCTATACCCTGTATGTAGATGTCTGTGTCTGTTTTTTTTTGTGTTTTTTGATGTGTTGTTTTGTGGTGGTTTTAAAGGGGTGCCCCATTGAAAAAACAAACAATCCGACCCCGGCCACGCTGCGCCCGCTCGCCCTGGCAAAGCGGGCGCTGCAGCGCGCCTGCCAGCTGCGGCAGCCTGCAGGCCGAGCCGTCGATCGACAGGGCCAGCCCAGGGTTGCAGGGTTCGGGGGTCCGGGGAATATGTACTATAATATATGGGGTTGATCAATATTCTGCCCCCCCAAAATGACAATGGGAATAGTGTTTCCTATCTTGTGGGACACATCATCTTTTTAGTACTGACTTTGGGGAGGAGGGATGGGTTTGTTCGTTTGTGGGACCTTTGGATCACCCCCCCCAATTTGTTTTATGTCAGAATAGGGGACCCCTCCAAAATTGCGACTACCTTAAGTATGTACCCCCTTCCAACAAAAGGCGCCTGAGAAACAAACACAGCCCCATTATGTGTTTGGGAGGTACGGTCAAAATCACTTGTCTTCGAGTTTTTATGTAGTTATCGACGTTTTTGGGGTGCTTGTGGCTTTGCATCGTTTTGCGCATCGTATCCTTTTGGCCGGTGCACCATTGTTTTGCCAGGAACGGGCTTGAGGAACCCAGGGGTATCTTACATGAACTGCATGTTGATCTATCCTTGATTTGCTATTGCAAACGTGTTAAGCCAAATCTTCAACATGTGTTGGAAAGGAAGCTGAATCTCTTTTGGAATTCATGACACCGTATCAAATGTTGACTTCATAGCAAAGCAGGCCCCGGGAAACAAGTGGTAAGTGTGTGTGTGTGTGTATGTATGTATGTGTGTGTTTGTGTGTGTGTGCGCGTGTGTTTGTGTATGTGTGTGTGTGGGAGTGGGGGGATGAGGGGAATGTGAGCAATTAAATTCTGTCAAGAACGAGCAGCAGGGTCCCCGTGACACGTGGACTCGCTGGAAGCAGGGCTTTTAAGCTCGCTTCAAATTTGCCTTACCTTGTAGATTTGGCTCAGCCTCGATCACCCGACTGCCATGCCTTTGGAAGCCGATGCCAAGAAGGAGTTGGAGGAGGCGATCAAAGGCGCTTCCTCGGGCACGCTCGTCCAGGGAACGCAGCGGGTCTACGGAGTGCTGCAGAAGCACGGACTGCTCCGCAGACAGGTGGTGCAGCCAGGTTTGGTGGGGTGCCATCGGGACAACAGAGACGGTTTTGGACTTTCTGTGAAAGATGTGTCCGAACTCATCACCGCCATCAAGGAGGTGGGGTTTGATCATGGGGCAATCAACGCTGTAGCAGTGGAGCTTTCTCCAGATGATGAGCTCACCTTCCAGTTCAACGAAAAGCTCGCCCGGGACAGCGGCTACATGTTGCCTTCCGTACCCCGGCACCAGCTGAAGTTTGCTAGCCTTGCTGGCTCGCACACAAACGCAGCCTTGAGACTCATTGCGGCTGGTGCGGAACACACAGACGGCGATCTTTGCGTCCGTGGCAGATTGGCGCTGGAACAGGTGCGCCAGGTCGACGCAGAGTTCGCTAGAGCTGTCGACGAAGGCGTGTCATGGCGGATCATAAGCCTCCAGGCAATGGAGGCTTTCCCTGAACTTGGACCCCTCATCCAGGCTGCGGCAAATTCCAGCGGGCAGCTGGCAAGGGGTGAGCATGAACTGCAAATCATGCACCGGATGGCCAACACGATTGATGCCCGTCAGGCTGCAGGCCAATCAGTTGATTGGGCCACTCTCAAAACCCAGCTCCTTCGGTCAAGGCCAGCTTGCTCGACTGCAACCCCGTGGATGTTTCGCTTCGTCCTCAGGTACTGTGCAGGTGCCCCTGGCATGCTCCAGAGGTCAGAGTCCTTTATTAAGGCTCACGCGGTGTCAGGCAGGCAGCTTGGAGCCGACTTTTTCGAGAACTTGTCGCTTGACACAAAGCCGCCGACGGCCAACCAGTGCCTCATGTTCCGTCACGCTCTCCTTCGCCTAGCCTACTCGGTACCAGTGGAGAAGTTTGTGACCGCGGCAGACGCCAAGAAGATGCACAACAGGGATGTCAAGGCTAAGGTGGACATGGCCAATTCCTTCATGCAGAAAGCCAGCCAGCTGCCACAGAGCAGCCAAGTTCCCAGCGACCCGGCCATCAGCTCCTGCTTTCTGGCTTGCGAGCATGAGCTTGTGCTGATTGCGTTGGACAAGAGGCATCGCGACATCAATTGCCCCAGCACAATGGAGGCAGCCATGTGCAAGTTGTGCGATTTGGTGGAAAAGGCCAGTGGAATCCGCATGACCACGGAATGGGACAAGTTCAAGGAGGCCGCGGCCCAGGTATCTGCAACTGCAGTGTCGTCTGTCCTGATAGAATTGAAGGGTCTTGTCACCCCCTGCAGATGTCCTGGGTTAACATGAATATTGTTTTTCAAAACCATTGGTTGGAGAGTCAAGTATGAAACGATCAAGGTTGCGGGAATTCAGCTCCGATGGCACCTTGAAGCAGCAAGCCAGCTTGCTGCGAGAGGAAGGCTTCGTGGAAGGGCAGTACCTTCAGCGAAAGACGGACAAGATCGTGGCGAGGATAGTGGCCATGGAGGGCGAGAAGGTTACGCTCGCCATCGAAGATGGAATGATATCCGGCAAAGCCCAAGTGAGCGTGTCAGCATTGCTTAGCAAGCAATGGAAAAAGATCCAGCCACCGCAAGAGGCGGAGGAACTCACTGAATTCCGCCAGCAGACCGCCAAGCATTCGCCAGAGGTGAGACTCACGCTGGCGAAAGCGGACATCTTGAAGAAGCTGGTGGGTCTTGAAGAGAAGCACTGTGCTGTGTACAAGGCCCTGAAGGTGATGTTTAAGCCGCAAAAGGCGGTCATAGCCACGCACGCATTTGAAGCCGGCTGGTTGGTGTTGGTCCCAGTGTCCATGAAGATTGATGCCAAACCCATCGAACAGGATGGGGGCCAAAGCGCAGTGTGCTTGGGGCGCGTGAAGGGTAGTGATGTGTTTTGGCTGCAGCCCTGCTTTATCCCAGACAAGGGGGACGGGCGTGCGTTTGTGGCGCCCTTTTGGTTTGTGCGCTCCACCAACGAGCAGTCAGAAGCCAATTGCGCTCTGACAGACGAGGTAGAGCGCGACTTTAAGAACACAAACATCAAGGTGCCATTGTTGAAAAGCACTCGTCGCATTGAGGCTGGGGAGCAGCTTCGCTGCTATGTCCCCAAGCAAGCCAAGCGAGTGGAAGTTGAAGAGCTGATCGCACTTCATGATCCCGAGCCTCCTGCCAAGCGCCGAAGGCACAAGCAGGCTGAGTAAGAGAGGGTAGCCCAATGCCCTGCCATGCAGCACGGCGAGCACGGATTAGCCATGGCAAGCTTTGAAGCTTGGAAAAGCATAGCTTGATATTTTCGGTAACTCCTCGGGTGATTTCACTGCGAGCTGTTAGCCCTGCAGAAGCGAGCTTTGTAGAGCCCTGCTTGTTGAATTGTCAACAGATCAACAAGGCGAGCTTTCCTGAGCCCTGCCATGGCGAGCTGGAAGCCCTGCTTGTTCTATCGCATCCCATGCGTGGTTACATGTGTCAGGAGCAAAGTATTCGGGGCGGCAATGCTGGCTTTCTTTCTCAATACGTTTGGGGGTTCAATTGAACAATTGCAGTCAGCACTTACCAGAACCCTCCTCCCCACATGAACCAATTTACATTGGTCTGTCTCAACTCGTTAGGGGTTTCAGTTGAACAGTTGCAGTCAGTAAGTACTTCCCAGAACCCTCCCCCCCACATACAAATTTGCACTCTTTCTCAAACCGTTAGTAGCTTCAGTTCCCAATACCCACATACCAACTTACTGTGGTGCCATTTTGGCCGTGCTGCAAGGGCTTGAGAATCCAAGCGACGTTGGTGAGACCTGCCAGATGAGCAATGAAAAGCAGGGATGCGCAATGGGTTGACTGGACATCAGTGCCGGCTGGTAGTTACGCAGTGAACCATTTCAACCCTAGCCTCTCATTGCAGGTGACTATATAGACATCACGCTGATGCAGAGCGCTGGCAACTGCCAGGCCCCTGGTAGCTCAGATGCACAAGCATCAGCAGCGCATGTTGTGCCCGTGCGGTTCTCAATGTCAGCCAAACACGCAAGTTGCACTTCCCGAATCGCATGTTGTGCCTGTGTGGTTCTCAATGTCAGCCAAACACGCAAGTTGCACTTACCGAACCAGAGCATTTGGATCAACCGGCATCAAATAGCGCAGGGTGACTCACTCGCGCACGCAGGGTCATTGGACTCGCGAGTGTAGCTGCAGTGCCACCATGGCGCGCTCTTCTTCTTCGGATGTGGAGGGCCCCGAGACTGAGGAGCTGGTCCTGGAGAAGATTTGGGTTGTTCGCGGCGCTGGCAAGGCGAGCAAGAAGCCGTGGCTCCCGTCGATCCGGGAGATCGATGGCACCAACTTCATCCGGCTCAACAAGTTCGACAGGGCGTTCGTTTTTTTTTGCCTCGGCAGAGGAATGGACCTCCGGCATGGGAGAACCAGGTCCTGCAACGTTGCAGGCTTTGACGCCCTGATCAAGCAGCGCCGGGATGCATCCACTGAAGCTGTCAAGAGCGTCCTGGCGCTGGGCGATGGCGACGGTGGCCGTGCGAAGCGCCGCAAGGTCAAAGACGATGACGCTGCCCTGCTCACCAAGCAGTACGTCACTTTGACCCTTGATCAGCTCGAGCATGAGGGGATCAGCTACGGCCCCATCACATGCAAAGCCATTTGGGCCCTGCACGACTCCGACCTCTGGATTGAGTTTCGCACGGACGCTCTGTACTACATGCGTGCTTTGGTGCAACAGGGGCATGCCGAGGGCAGGTTTGGGCGCACCCGGGAGAACAAGAAGAAGCAGGGCAGCCCCAAGAAGCGTGGAAGCCCCAAGAAGCGTGGAAGCCCCAAGAAGCGTGGCAGCCCAAAGAAGCGTAGCAAGCGTTTCAGCCCCAAGAGGCAAGGCGATGAGGACCTTGTGGAGCCTTGCACTTGATCTGCTACGGCTGTGTACAGGTGTTGAAGTTGGAGTATAGGCTTGGTTGATGAACATCGAATGGTGAAAAAACATGCGTTGTTGCTATGGGTTGTAATTTGGTAGGATCGGTTGAGGATCATGGAAAATCATGTGTTGTTGCTCTGGGTTGTAGTTTGGTGGGATCAGGCGAGGATCATGGAAAAGCATGTGTTGTTGCTATGGGTTGTAGTTTGGCAGGATCTGCTGAGGGTGAAGTTTGGTAGGATCGGCTGAGGAATATGGAAAACATGCGGTGCTGCTTTGGGGTGTTTTTTTTGGTGGGGTTGTTGGGGCATGGAGTGTGGTTGTAACTTACCACGCGTTGTGCTTGTGTGTGGGAGGCTGCATGAGACTTGTTGTGGACCGTGCGCAGAGATGCTCAAATGCATGCATTGTTTGGATGTGAGGATTTTAACTTTTTGCCAACTAACTGGGTTTCCAGGCACTAAGAGTTGCAATTTTAGCAGGGGAGCAGAAAGCAACCGAGACAGGACATGCAGAAAGCAAGGAGGTTAATTAGCAGGTCCACCAACAACAACTCCCAACCAGCACAGGTGCAGCACACGCACACAGGTACACAAGGCACATCATTGCAGCACACAGGGCAACAGCGCACCCACGCCGGCATGGCTGATGAACAATGGGCGCGCGAAGACGAGGAGGAGTTCTCGGACGGCGAGATCAAGGCCAAGCTGGGCGGCAACGATGGGGAGGACTCATCGGACATCACGCTGACGCCCACGCCGCCGGCATCTCGTCCAGGAGCTCCTTTTGTTTGTGAAACATAGCACTCACTCAAATTGAAATCATGCAGTACATGTGATGGTCACCTAAGAAGCCCATAAGACGCAAAGGGTAGCCACAAAACAAACACAGACCCCAACCCTGTGAAAGCTGTGGGCCGTCTTCCAGTTGATCTTGAAAGCCACCAGGAGAAGCTGCGGAGCCTCGCGTTCCAGAAGCATGGACTACATGCCACGATGGCAAGGATTGCGGCTTGGCGCCCACGGGAGATGGGTACGACCCACCAGAAGCTGCTGTTCAAGGAGATTTGGATGCGCGGCCAGCTGGTGGTGGAGGAGATGGCAGTGCACATGAGTTTCAGTACCTTGGTACGACTGCCAAATCACGCCCAGCTGTGCGTCCTCATGGCATTGGCGGAGCTTCTGGTGGGCAAGCAGAAGGAGAAGCTCGAGGTGGAGGTGGAGGAGAAGCGGCTCACGGCACCGGCGAACGTCATGGTTGGCAAGCAGATGGAGATGGAGAAGCTCGCGGTGGAGGAGAGGACGGCGGAGCTTATGGTGGGCAAGCAGATGGAGACGCTCAAGGTGGAGAGGATCACGGCGCGGCTCACGGCACCGGCGGAGCTTATGGTGGGCAGCAAGCAGATGGAGAAGCTCGAGGTGGAGGAGAGGATCACGGCGCGGCTCACGGCACCGGCGGAGATGGAGAAGCTCAAGGTGGAGGAGAGGATCACGATGCAGGCGGACGTCATGGTGGGCGATCACGATGGCGCGGCTCACAACACCGGCGAACGTCATGGTGGGCAAGCAGATGGAGAGCCTGGAGAGGCTCATGGAGGAGGGGATCACGGTGGGCGGACAGATGGAGAAGCTCGAGGTCGTGATGCAGGAGAGGATCAAGCTCATGACAAGCCGGCCCGTGATGAAGGAGATGCATGGTGGCACCAGACCAAGGAGGAAGATGGTTGGTGGAACAACACAGAGCGAGACGAGTCGGGGTGGATGGCGAGGCCGGTCACGGAGAGCTGGCCGGACAGCATGAACACGGAGGACAAGCAGAGCGACGTGCAGGACAAGAGGCAGGACTTCCACAGCGTCCACGGGCCTGACCGCTGGACCGAGGCTGAGGGCCGGAGCGAGTCCACATGGACCGACGATGTGCAGGACAGGAAGCGGGACTTCCACGGGCGCGACCACTGGACCGAGGCGGATGGCTGGAGCGAGGCTGCATGGCATGCCAAGGCAGAGGATGACGGCCAACGCGGGTGGCAAGGAGGTGGGTGGTGGTCAGGTGGTTGGAGGGAGCCACGCGGCCGCGCCATCTACAGAGGTGGTCGCTTTGGAAAGAGCAAGGGGCGCGGCAAGGATACCCAGGGCGGTGAGTATGTCCACGGAGGGTATCGCGATGCTGCTGGCAAGGTGCACGAGCCACGAGACAAAGACTTGGTCATGCTTTTGTTTCGTGAATCATCATCACCACCCCCATCAAGTTGTGTCCCGATGAAATGCAATATGCATTTGTAATGTGGTCTCAATCATGATTCCCTTGCGAGCTGTTAGCCCTGCAGAGGCGAGCTTTGAATTGCCCTGCCGTTTCTTGTGTCTTTTGATGTCTCAGGTATGGAGACGGCCGGGCACGCAAGCGGACTCGCGGCAGCGGGGCAGACAAGGCGGCGACGCAGCGGGCCCAGGAGGAGCAGAACACCCTCGCGTGGAAGGCCATGAACAAGATGGCGGACGTAGTTCTCAACAGGCTGCCCTGAGGCCAAGGAAACACATGCAGCAACCACAGCATTGCCAGCAGCCAGCACTCATCACACATACACACACACACACCCACACACACACACATGATGATTAAGCATAGCATCAGCACACATGCAGCACACATGCATCCACCACTCAGCATTCCTTGGCCCGGGCGTCTCACTGGTAGGCCTTAATTGGGCCCTGACGGGCATGAATATGCCTTTTTCGTCGGGAGGACCTTTGCAGTTTTAGTTTTGGGCCAATGGGGCTAGGGGGGTGCGGCGGCCCTTGAAACCCAACCCCAAACCACATGAGAAGCATCTCGTGCACCTCCCTGGCCAGCGCAGGGCAGCAGGAATCGGCGACAAAGCCGGCGCGGGCACTGGGTTCCCTCTCAGAACCCCAACATGCGTCGCAACACGTTTCTGAGATTGGCCAAGTACCATTTCATGTGTTTCAAGACTAGTCTGAGTTTGGGTGGGTACCATTTTGGGGAGGTACACTTTAGTGTGTTTCAATACTAATCTGAGCTTGGGCAGGTACACTTTAGTGTGTTTCAATACTAATCTGAGTTTGGACAGGTACACTTTAGTGTGTTTCAATACTAATCTGAGCTTGGGCAGGTACACTTTAGTGTGTTTCAATACTAATCTGAGTTTGGGCAGGTACAATTTAATGTGTTTCAATACTAATCTGAGTTTGGGCAGGTACAATTTAATGTGTTTCAATACTAATCTGAGTTCGGGCAGGTACACTTTAATGTGTTTCAATACTAACCTGAGTTTCAATGCTAACCTGAGTCTGCACCAGTACCCTTTCAGCTGTTTCATTACTGGTGTGAGTTTGGCCCGGCACCTCACAATATGATTCAACAACAATAGTGTGTTTTGGGGGTCGGCTCACGATGCAATTCTGCATTCAAAGAGTTCTCAAACCCCGACTGATCCACCGGAATGGGGAACCTAGCCTGCAGAGCCGGCGACGCACCGACCATGAAAGAGTTGTGGAAAAAAGGTGAGGACTGGATGCTGAGCAGCGGACTGAGGGTTAATGACTCGACTACGGGAAACATAGCTGTGCAACTGTTCCACTTGGCCTTGTTCTCCTTATCAAACACACAATTGCGTTGTCCATCTTATCTGGTATAGGCTACTGATGGTGTATTGGCAATCACGTCCACACGGATGCGGGAGTTTGTAGCTAGTTGTAGTTGCCTGCCAAACAAGCCTTTCCCATCCTAAGTGGTCCAGGTTTAAAATCCATCAAGTGACATGTCTCCCAAATAGTCCACAGCCCACAGTTTCAACTGCTTCTGAGAGCCCCCACTTGCCAAGCAAGCCACATCAGTTCGCCTTGCCCTCACCTTGTTGTGTGACCCATATCAAATGGTTCAAACCATACCGAGGGGCGCGGCGAATATAGAATTGTTCGGATGTGAGTCTCTTCAAAGGGCCGGTGAAAGAATACATGACTTGTTTGAAGGCGAAAAGTGATAAGTGGAACAGGATTGACGTGCTTCCTATAGTCCATTCACTGACCATGGATGTCATCATACACGCTCCTACATTGCTCGAGTCACACACACACCCGACCCCGGACGACAATGTGCAAAGCAGGCCCTTCTTGTGTGACAGGATTCGTCAGGATGCCCTTGAAACCAAAAAACAAACCCTACAAGTACCAAACACACCGATGATTGATTGGCGCGGGCTTGTGAACTATAGGAGCTTGGTTTCTTGGACCAGAATGGCGCACGAGCTCATTTGGGAGCACATGTTCCTGGGCACGGAGCTGCCCGTGCTTGAGCCCGGCAGCGCGCTGCCGCAAGGGAGCGAGCCGGGGGACTGGTTGCTGCTGCCGCCTAAGCAGGTCCAGCGGATCGCGGCAGGGGATGCAGATATTTGGGTGAACCCTGGTGGGCAGGCGGTGTTGCGGTGGGACTACGTCTCTACGCACGACGTGTCAAACGTGCGCAGCATGCTGTATGTACACAGGAGGACCGGAAACTTCATGATGGTGCGCGGATTCCCCAACGTGCCGGTCATTCTGACTGTGAACGCTGCGCATCAACCATCGGCGCACACCCTGCTCGTTGAGGCGCTCACATGTGGGGGCGAGGTGGTGAGGCGGGTGGGGTTCCATGCCAATCAGGCGCCGATCCACTTGGCGACTCTGGCCTGGCTTTGCAAGGACACGCTGGCCAGCAAGGGCAGGATCAGCCTTCAGACAGAGCTGCGATTCATCGGCAGCCGCAGCCACGCGCCCATGTGCCCGGTCTTGTGGGCGCCATTCACCCAGCGCAAGCCGACACGCCGGGTGATCAAGAAGATGCCGCGGGCCACAGTGCTCCTTCACGAGGCGTGCTTTCCACCAGCTATCCTGGACGTGGCCATGGTTGAGCAGGTCTTCCGCAGCGACTCCTCGGACGACGGCGTGCCGTAGTGAGCGCATCCATGGTGATCAAGGGTAGGCTGCAGTCACGAGCCTTCCCAGACTTTGGACTGCACATGATCATAGACTGAAAATATGTCAGTTTGCGCCAGCGTGTTCCATGCATCTGTGATAGCAAGAGGCAGGCATATAGGCAGTAGTCAACAGCCGTTTGAGGGAGCAAGCGCCTGCACTCATTCATGCATGGCATGTTGCATCAAATAATTTGCAAGAGCTTGATCAGAGACCACAGAGTTTGTCAAAAGGAAAGGCAGGGCGGTCGCTCGCTGACGCAGGGCACTCAATTGCTCGCGAAACATGAGTCATGCATTGTCCTGTCCGGCTCTGGATGTAGACTAGCTGCCCTAGGACTGTTGCTGGTGCGCCATTGACCATGACCTCAGCCGAGCTTGTGGGAGGCGAGCTGGGAGAGGTGCAGAAGTACTTGGTGGTGCAGAAGGGTTGCCTGGGTGACAACTTTGAGCCCGTCCGCTCCCAGCAGGCTGCCAACTGGAAGTTGAGGCTGGCCAGCATCAGCGGGCTGGCCGCGGCGGAGGCAGGCACGCTGGTAAGCCTGATTGGCACTGGGCCGTGGACAGACGAGGAGAAGCTGCAGCTATCCTCCGCAGTGAACCAGTCCCTCCTCGCATCGAGCGGTGTGTCAGGTTCCAGGCGCCGGCCCAACCAGAATCTGGATGACATAGGGCCCTACTTGACTGCCGGTGACTTGGGCATGCTTGCGGATGGGTCGGCGGCTTCCTTGAGCAAGCTAGACGTGCTTGCCCAGAGAATGACAAACCTCGGGTTGCATCTCCCCACTGAGAGCACATACAGGAATGTCCTTGCTGTGGCACGCAGCAAAGGGTTGGCCGCGGAGGACGCCAAGACAATGTACACCTTTGTCCTGGAGCTCAAGCGCCTCGTCAAAACCAAGGCCAAAAAAATGGGTGCTTGCCAACCACACATTGTGGCGTACCCGGCGCACCCCAGTGAGTTGCCACAGTCAATCTTCTCCGGTGCCTACACTGAGGCTGACCCACCCCTTGGAGGGCCTTCTGGGGTGGCAATGTGTGACAGCCAAGTTGCCCTGAGGCGCAGCAACAAGCTGGTGCGGCTGGACACCAACAGCATCATGCCCTTCCAGCAGTCAGCAAGCTCATCCAGCGGGGGGAACATGGACCCTCTCATGGCAATCTTCAGTGCGCTCCAGCAGTTCATGCCAAACCAGCAACAGCAGAAGTCCGAAGGGCAGGTCAAGGGGCTGACCATCTTCAAGGCTGCAGCAAACGGCCAAAGTAGCGCTCGAACACCAAGCATGACCGCACCTGCCAAACCGGTGATGCCTCTGGTGGATGACACCCTGCCAGATGCATCTCAGAAAGCAAGTTCTTCAGGCGCGGCTGACCCAGCAAAGGCTGCCAACTCGGCAGCTGACGAGACGGTGGAGCCCATGGAGTTGCCCTCACTTGTTGGGGTTGAAGAGCAGTCCGAGCTTGTCCTCAAAGCGCTCGCAGACCGAAAGAAAGCTAATGAGGTCAAGAAGCCTGCCCCTAAGGCGAAGGGCAAAGCAAAGGCAAAAGGCAAGGCGCAGGCAAAGGCCAAGGCGGCGTCAGCCAAGACAGTTACCAAAACTGTTGCCAAAACTGTTGCCAAAACAGGTGCCAGCAAGGTTGTCCACACCAAGCGCTGTAAGCCCGAGATGCCGGATGAAGGCGCACCGACAATCTGGTATGAGCAGGGGAAGATTCACACGTCCGGGAAAGAGAAATGCTGGCGTGTCTTTCTTCGCTCCACCGACAGGGTCGACAGGAAGGTCAAGTGGGGCGACAACCCTGCTGAGCGCTGGCTCAATTGCCTGAAGGCCATCGAGAAGGGTGAGTGGTAGCCTGTTCATAGGTGTGGGGCGTCACTGCTGCCAACAAGCCTATGTATGTTTAAGAGCTTTTGCGCACAGGGGTCTTGTGAGTCATGCATGTTTGTACCAACATAAGCTTGTTTAGTACATGGCACAAGTAAATGTTGCAGACAACCTTCACACGTCCCAAACTCCAGAACTGCAATGCCTGGAAATGTACTTGAAGCATTCGTTTGTTGACTGGCAGTGCGATCGCAGCTCCTGACAGGGGTTGTAGGGCTACAGGGGTTGCCGTACCAAACATCGACCCGTCCTGGTGCGAAAAGGGAGTTGATGCATGCCCTGAGCCGCGTTTATAAAGGTCCTCTACTGAATAACCACGAACTCTGTGGGAACTAGTTCAGAGAAGCCCCTAAAGTTGTCTGGGTTGTGGTAAACATGACCTTATGCATGGTCAAGACACGTATCCATCATAACATGCATCTCAACTGTATTCGTGCTGCTTCTGGAATGGTCAGGGTTGTTTTGAGCACACATCACGGAGAGCTTGCAAAAGCATAGCTGGAAACAAACTTTTTTTGGCAACTCCTCGAGTGAATTCACTGCGAGCTACTAGCCCTGCAGAAGCGAGCTTTGTAGAGCCCTGCTTTTTCCTTTTGAATTGTCAACAGATCATGGCGAGCTGGAAGCCCTGCTTGTTCTATCGGATCCCATGCGTGGTTACATGTGTCAGGAGCAAAGTATTCAGGGTGGCAATGCTGGGCTTCTTTCTCAATACGTTATAGGCTCTTCAGTTGAACCTTGGCACTCAGTCAATCCAATCACGGACAGCTTCTGGATTGTCGATCTGCTTGCATGCCCTACGTAGCGAGCTGGAAGCCCTGCTTCTTGTTGCAGACCCCACGCATGGTGAGATGTGTCAGCCGCGAAGCATTTAGGGTGAAACTGTTTAATTCTTTGTAGGGCTTCAGTTGAACATGGACACCCAATCAGTCCAAGATGTGCGTGCGCAGGATCAAGCTTATACCGATTGCCGTTGCAGCATCCCCACCCTGTTCTGACATGGATCTGCAAGTGCAGGGCTCATAGGAGCTCGCAGCGCGCAGGGCAATGAGCTCGCGTGCCTCTCATGGCCGGGAGCTCTCGTGATATTTTCGTATCCACCTGCCAGGGACCGTATGTGTCGCAAAGCGCGCTGGTGTCTATCCTTCGCAAAGTGCGCGACGATGGATTGCCAGCGTCCTTCAGCAGAAAGAGTGTCAAGCGTGCCCGCGATGCAGCCCTCCCAGACACTACGCCTCTAGGACCTCTCTGGGGACACGTGACAGTGGAGACAACAGCAGGTGGACAAAGACAATTTCCTGTGGCTCTCCCGATGCCAATGCTGTGGCTGCATGCATCTGAATGCGCGGGCTTCGCCCGATTTTTGGCTCACAAACTTGGTGAGCATCCTAACTCAGCGCGCAGCCGCTGGAATGTAGCACTATATGCAGATGAAGTGCTACCCGGAAATGCTCTGAAAGCTACGAACCTCAGGAAATTTATTTCCTTTTACTGGAGCTGGTGTGAATTTGACAGCGCCCTGGGATCTGAATCGGTGTGGTTTCATTTATGTTGCCTGCGCGTTTCCTTTCTCAAGGACATCAAGTGCGGCATATCGCAACTGTTCAAGCAATTGACCCGCCTCTTTTTCACGGCGCCTACCAGCCTGAGGGACGGAGTCATGCTTTCCATCGGCCAGAGCTCGGCGATGTTCTTTGGGCAACTGGGCCTTGTGGTAGCTGATGAAGTTGCCCTGAAACAGCTTTGGAGTTTCCGAGGGGCTTCTGCAACATTGCCCTGTTTCTTTTGTCGAAATGTATGCAGCTGGTCGTCGCAACTGCACGAGCACGACGACTCCGGCAGTCTGGTGCCTTTGACGGTCTCAACTCTTGATGCAGTTGTGCAACATACAAATGAGACCTTGCTGGAGGCAGCTTCCTTGCTGCTCCGGAGGAAGCCAGCCCTTTCCAAGACGGCCTTCACTTCTTTGGAGCAAAGCGTGGGCTTGACCTTCAGCCCAGAGGGCGCGTTGTGGAGCAATGGCCTTTTCAATGACATGAGTGGAGGCGGGCCATTGACATGCACCCAGTACGACTGGATGCATTGCTTCCTCGTGTCTGGAATTTGGAACACGGAGGCGGGCCTGTTGTTTGGTGCCCTGGCGGGAACGGCTGCGAACTGCGTATCTTTTGACTCTTGGCTTCAAAGCTGTGTGTGGCCAAAATCCCTGAGCTCGCGCGGTGTGACAGGCAAACAGGCGCTGAAGAAGAGAACAGCAACCGATTCGTCCGACGTCAAGACATCGGCCTCGGAAGGGCTGACCCTGTACCCCTTGTTGAGGCTGTTTCTGATGGAGACGCTTGAGGCTCCTGATGCGAGCGTTGCGCCTGCGGTGCAGTCGTACTACGCGCTAAGCAGGGTTTTGGACTTGCTTGTGCGACTTCGAAATCATTCGGTAGACAGCTCTGAGCTTAGGGCAGCCATCAGCGCCCACTTGCAGAGGAGACTTCTGGTCTACGGACCATCTGCTTTTACGCCCAAGTGTCACTATGCGTTGCACTTTCCCTCGTTTGTGGACTCTCACGGCCGCTTGGTCGCGTGCTGGACGCACGAGCGTAAGCATAAGGAAGTGAAGCGGCACGGCAACCAGCTGGCCAACGCCAACAAGAGCTTGTCCTTTGAGAAGTCGTTGCTGTCTCAGGCAGTGCTTTCGCAGCTGCTGCACTTGAAGGAGTTCAGCGCAGTGGGGGGCGTGCAGTTGGTGGCTCCACAAGACGCGTCCAGTGACATCGCCAGCAGCATCAGGACGTTTCTGGGCGAAGATGCTCAAGCTCAGGTCAGCGCATCTTTGGAAGCCATGCTGAAGCATGGAGAGCTGTGCGCCAGGGGTGATGTGGTCCTTGCCCATTCTTCTGACGAAGGCAAATTTATTGGCATGGTGTGGTTTCATGTATCCATCTCCGGCGCTCATTTCACTTTGTTGGCAAAGTGGCACGCCCTGGGCAGAAATGTTTTCAAGATGCTGGATGCGCCGTCGTGGGTCGAGACCGTCAACGTGTCTAGGACTTGTGTTTATCGAGTACACAAGGACATGGTGCACGCAAGTGTGGCACCGTGAGCTGTGAAAAAGCCCTATAGCTGCAAGCTTCGCGCAGCCCTGCCATTTACTTTTCATGGTGTGTGGCAAGGGTCAAAGTTCTCCTCCCTCCCCAGCCCTTCCCCCCCCACCAGCCCCCGCACCTCCCCAACTCGACGCATTCCATCCCTTGGCCCGAAATCAACTCTATTTGGTGTTTGGGGGTTCCTTTGCATTTCCAATAGCTACACATGTCGGGTTTGGAGTTTGTGGTGCCCAGTCTTCATCAAGCTACACCCTATTGCAAGGCCCGTCAAAGTCCCCGCAAATCTGCCGCCGCCCAATCTAAATCATGACCCCTAACCAGTTGAGACTTGCAGGTTCCTATACTATTCTGACTCATACATTATAATTGGTTGGACACACATGCATGGTTTAAGCCGCTATAGAGAATCACATGAAGGGCTGAGTAAAGGATTAAAACATGGTGACATCGTGGGCGTATGCGACAGTGTTCATAACATTGAACCATGATGTTTACACTACACAAAACACATCCAAGTGTAGGGTTTGTGAGCAAACCGTTGCTTTGTTTCTGCACGTACCTATTATCGCATGGTTTATGTCCTGTGCAATGTGGGACCAGTTGTTGTTTGAGACCTCCCAATGTTCCGAAAGAATTCCCAAGAGGGTGTCCTCAGACAAAAGCAGCTTCCACCCACCCAACCAAACTTTCAAACACAACATTTCTGGTTGGGGCAAAGACAGTATAGCTTTGACAGCTAACCACGTGTTATTTGCATGGCAAAGCGTCTGTTTCCAACCCCAAAGCTGTTTGTTTGACCACTACCTCAGACCAAAACACATAGTCCAAAAATCGATGGGGCCCCCTTAACTCACCCTGCGTGCCCTTGCCGACCGATTCGTCATCCAGCCTGCGTGCAGGCTGCCGCAGCTGGCGCCAGAGCGGCGCCGCCAGTTTGGCTGTGGGTCAAACATAGGCACCTAAAATGGAACCCTGGTAAAGGGAACCCTGGACTAAAACCTGCTGGCCCCTAATGGTTTTATTTTGACCCTTCTGCATGTACTGTTTATACAAGCCATAGCAAGCTTTGGGGGGCCACTGCAACCTATAAACGATTGTGACTGATTACACAAGAGGGCTATTGAGGAAGACCGTTGAGGGCTATATATAGATGACCACTTCATGGTGTGCTCCCTATATGGCTATAAAGTGTTGGGCTTTGCTTAGACACCCAACCAACCGTACAAGTATAGGTTATAGCCATTTCTATGAAGGCTCTAGCTATATGGCAGGGGTTTGAGGCAATCTATCTTTTGAGCTGGTTGAGCATCCAAGGTGCGGGCCCAAAACGTAAATCTAAAGAAAACCAAAATAATTATAAAGCGTTTAACCGTACTCGCGGGGCTATAGAGAATATAGGCAAGCTGCTGGGGTTTCACTTGGGGAGACACCAACGTTGAAGAACTAAGGCTGTGTAAAAAATTGTCCTTGGAGTTGCACTTTTGGAGAAACCAAGTGCATGCTGGCTCAATCCGAGCTGAGACATGTGCTTCTAATTATTTGTCTTGCGGGGCTTTGGGAGTATTGAGTGTGACTGAGTGGCTCGTTTCAACTCGCGCCGAGAGTTATACACAATGGATGTGGTACGATTGAAAGCAACACAGCCAGTCCCGCGTTTTGCGACACTTCCGCCCCAGTTGCGAAAACAATCAAGTTGGGCGACGTGTTCAAAAAGCCATTGCTTCCAAAAAGAACTTAAACCGTGGGAGCCGGTTGGACTTATCCTACTTAGCTAAGTTGTACTTAGCAGGCCTGACCCAGCTCGCTAAGTTGAACTTAGCTAAGTACGTTTTTTCCTACTTAGCGCACTTGTGGCAAGTCCACTACGTAAGATAACATGTCTGCTATGTAGATAACAAGCCCAGCAACTACATAGCAAGCAGCGCGCCCATCCAAGAACTGCATTCTGGGCCACCGATTGCTCTCCTTCCTACTGCTCATGCTTCTTGCTTGCACCCGCAGGCGCCACAGTCGGCATGCCAAACCATACCCAAAAGTAATTTTGGAGCGTCGAAAACACCTTTTCGGATCACTGGAGAGTGTGAACTGCATTCTGGGCCACCGATTGCTCTCCTTCCTACTGCTCATGCTTCTTGCTTGCACCCGCAGGCGCCACGTGTGAACTGCATTCTGGGCCACCGATTGCTCTCCTTCCTACTGCTCATGCTTCTTGCTTGCACCCGCAGGCGCCACAGTCGGCACGCCAAACATACTCAAAAGTAATATTGGAGCGTCGAAAACACCTTTTCAGATCATTCGGGGAGTGTGAACTGCATTCTGGGCCACCGAAGTACTGCTTGCTCTCCTTCCTACTGCTCACGCTTCTTGCTTGCGCCCGCAGGCGCCACAGTCGGCATGCCAAGCCATACCCAAAAGTATTTTTAGCGTCGAAAACACATTTTCGGATCATTCGGGGACATTTTTGGCCACCGAAGTACTTCTTGCTCAAAACGATATCCAAAACGACACCGAAACCACACCCCTGGAATTGCAGCGTTCACATGGCGCGGGGGGGTGGCCCATTCGTTGCTCGTGCTCGAAAAGAGCTTGTGGACTCAGAGGTGGAGCCGTGCCCAAGTAAAAGGTGCTGCATGGTGCTGCTGTGCTTCAAGTTGTCTATAAGTCTCGCTTGCAGCTACCAAGTCACCGGACAGCAGTCCGGGCTGCGAGGCGCACGCACGCAACGTGTAGCTGGTTTTGGCACATGCCCTGGACTGAGAGAATGGGCAAAATTTTCTGGTTTTGGAGGGCTGTCTGAACGATACTCTGAACGATACCTCAACGACACCCGGAAAGCACAAAAGGCGGGCCACCGCTTACTCATCAATCAGTGGTGGTCAGCGTGTGGGCCCTGCTCCACCTCCAGGTGCTTGCGGGCGGTCTGGAACCAGCGTCAAAAAGCATGTCATGGAGCTTGTGGGAGGCGCAGCATCTACACCCTTCCTGCCTTCTTGCCTTCCTGCCTTACTGCCTTCCTGCCTTCCTGCCTTCCTGCCTTCCTGCCTTCCTGCCTTCCTGGCTTCTGCCTTCTTCCCTTGCTCCCTTCCTTCTTCTTCTGCCCTGCCTCCCTTCCTCTTCTGCCCTGCCTCCCTTCCTCTTCCTCCCTTCCTCTCCTCCCTTCCTCTTCCTCCTCTCCTCCCTTCCTCTTCCTCCCTTCCCTTCCACCCTCCTTTTTCCATTGCCCCATCCTTCCTTGCTCCCTTACTCCCTGGATTCCTTTATCCCTTCCTCCCATCCTTCTTCCCTTCGTCCTTTCTCCTCCTGCTTTCTCTTCCTCCCAGTTTCTCTTCCTCTGCTCTCTTCCTCCATTCTTTCTCTTTCCCCCTTCCACCCTTCCTTGACATAAACACACCAGTGTCTGAAACATTGCAGAACGATATAGCGAAGCCCCAAAAACGATAACGTGTTGCTCGAAATCGCCCAAAGTAGTCTTAGGTTTTGCCTCTCGCTCATGTGCACAGTTGCACTCTCGCACGCGCACACCCGCACACCACGCTGCGCACCCGCGCCCACACACACACACACACCACACACCACGCGCCAACGAGCCAGCGCGCGCCCACGCCCGCGCCTGCGCCCGCGCCTTTGCCCGCGCCCTCGCAAACGCCCACACGGGCATACGCGCTCACGGGCACGCGCGCGAGCACGCCTGCACGCCACACGCACATCACACACACACACACACAACACGCACACAAGCAAGCAAGCTGATCTCGCAAGGGTGTAAATGGTCAGTTTGGATTATGGAGTTTCGGCTCGCTTGCTCCCTGCAGCAAGCTGACGTGCCTTGACTTCACTTGGCCGCACGTGGCTGAAGGGGCAAACACCCTAGTGTAACAGGGGCAAAGTACACAGCCAGCGGAAGCAATCCAACTAACCATGTTAGTCCCTTAGAATTCCCCTGAGTATTCTGGCGAGGGCCATTGTAATGCTGAGAGTCGCTGCAGACTCACACAAACCCACAAACCGACAAATACACATATTGCACATACACACGAGCACAAACGCAACCAGAAACACGAGCACACATACAAGGGTACAAGGCTAGGCTGGGGCAAACAAGTGCTGACAGCCGGACACACAGAGGGGCAGATAGGGGCAGAATATGGCAGAATGATGCTGCGTGAATACTGGTGCTTTGGTGGACATGTCATTTGTGTTGCAAATTGAGGACACGTGTACTGTACTCGATGTTTGAATTTCGATAGCTGGCCATGTTTTCTTGGTGCATGCCAGCTCAAAGTCACGGCAGGTGCACAGAGCGCCGAGATGACAAGTTTACTTTGGGCACTAACGACTAAGGCATTTAAGGGCAGAATCAAAAGCAATCCGTGTATTCGCAAAATGTGTGATAGATACGCCAATGTTTGTGTATCGCCCTGGCGATGCGATGACGAAAGTTGCTACCACAGGTAGGGAGGCCAGCAAATGAAAGTTGGGCGCGCAGCTTGCTGCTTGTGCGCATTTTGACGTGGATTGTGTTTTTATTCAAAGGGTGAGTAATTCAGCGGAGAGCGGCCGCGTGTGGCAGAATTTTGGATCAAGAGCCCGAGTTTTTCGCACCTGCCAGGAATACTAAGTGCCATGCCTTCCAAGGCGTGCTCGGTGGCTCTTGCCAGCGCTGGCGCCTATGCGGCTGCCCAGGCCTTCCTGACTCCATCTGCACCGCAGGTGAGCCGGGAACAGCAGGTGCGGCACCTGCGCCAGCAGCCGGCTGAGGCAGCCACTTCCTCCTCCTGCGCCTCTGCAGGGGCGCTGGCGCTTGGCGTGGCTGGGGTGGCAGCGGCGACCGCGCAGAGCAAGCGCGCCGTGCGGCGCCAGGTGGTCCGTCAGGCCACGGCCACCGCAGAGAAGACAGAGAAGGCCTTCGCAAAGATGCCGGCGTCCGTGAAGCCAGGAGTGGTCACGGGCAAGGCGCTGGTGGACCTGCTGAACTACGCCAAGGAGAACGAGTTCGCCATCCCTGGCGTGAACTGCGTGAGCAGTAGCTCCATCAACGCCTGCATGGAGGCGGCAAAGAAGGCCAAGGGCACCGTCATGGTGACCTTGTCTCGTGGCGGCGGCCAGTTCATTGCCGGCAAGGCTGCGGACAACACCGACGATGCTGCCTGCATTGCGGGCACCGTGGCGGCAGCGCTCCACGTGCGACAGGTGGCCAAGCTCTACGGCGTGCCTGTGATCCTCCACACGGACCACTGCCAGAAGGCCTGGCTGCCATGGTTCGATGGCCTCATGGAAGCAAACGAGGAGTACTTCAAGCTGCATGGCGAGCCCCTCTTCTCGTCCCACATGCTGGACCTGTCGGAGGAGCCTTTGGAGGAGAACATTGCCATTTGCAAGAAGTACTTGGAGCGAATGGCCAAGATCGACATACTGCTGGAGATGGAGTTGGGTGTGACTGGCGGCGAGGAGGATGGCGTGGACAACACGGATGTGGACTCTTCCCGTCTCTACACGCAGCCTGAGGAGGTTTGGCAGGTCTACGAGGAACTCTCCTCCGTGCCCAACGGCAACTTCACAGTGGCAGCTGCCTTCGGCAACGTGCACGGGGTCTACGCCCCGGGCAACGTGGACCTGAAGCCGGTGATCCTGCACAACACTCAGAAGTACGTGAAGGAGAAGCTGGGCTGCGAGAGCGACAAGCCCATGTCCTTTGTCTTTCACGGCGGTTCGGGCTCCTCGCTTGAGGACATCCGCTATGCCATTGAGGCGGGCGTGGTGAAGATGAACATCGACACCGACACCCAGTGGGCCTTCTGGGATGGCATGAACCAGTACCAGAAGAAGAACAAGGACTACCTGCAGGCCCAGATCGGCAACCCGGAGGGGCCTGAGAAGCCCAACAAGAAGTACTACGACCCTCGCATGTCCCTGCGAGCGGGCGAGGAGGTCATGGCAGACCGTCTGGTGCAGTGCATGGAGGACCTGAAGTGCATTGACCGTCTGTGAGGTTTTGTTTTGCAACATGTCAATGCATGAGGACCGGCAAGCGGCAGATAATTGCTGCCAGCTGTGTCGTGCGCAAAGCGCCTTCATTTTTTCCTAACTTCGGCTAAGACTTAAGTGTTGTCTGAATCTTAGCATTTGATGCAGAACACAGACAGTCACATACACGCAAAATCCAGCCGGCAGGCATCGTCTCCGCAAAAAGCAATGTTTGGAATGCCTAGCAGATTGGTTTCCCTGCGGTTGCTTGCTTGGCAGGGCATCGTGGACTTCCTTATGCGCGTGTCTTGGTTTGGACTTGAGACAGGTCACAGACACACTGAAGCTTTTGGAATGTTTTCCACCTGAAGCTCACCTGTGTGTCTGTGTGCGTGTGTGCGTGTGTCTTTTTGACGCCGCCTTTTTGTTTGTCTTGAAGATGACACCAACAGGCAAGCCGTTGCGCCATTCCGGGTCCGACCTTAAGACACACCCACCGACCGAGTTGTGGCCGGTTCCCCCAGGAACCGAGCCCGAGCCTTGCAAGGTGCGGCGGCAAACCTGAGAGCCCGGTTACATGCTGGAAACTCAGGAGAAATCAAGATACATATCCTGTGGCTGTCCTTGTATACCCCATTAAACCCCGGGCGGTTTTGGGCTGGGAACTTTCTGGGAAGTCTACATCAGGGCTGTTTTGGGAATGTCTGGCCGTGAACGTTCAGTGCGTCCCATTTCCGGTGGATACTTCGCCGTTTCGGACTCCTGGCTCAAACGTTGCACTTTTGGTGCAGTAGAGGCATAAATAACAACCTGAACGCTCTAATCACCCAGAAATTGAGGGTCCAGGAACACCTACCTTCATTTTTTTTTGAAAAGTAGTTTGCAGGCAATGGGACAGTAAACGGATGAGGACTGCCAAACAATGCCCCTGAACGTTCGGCTCTACGCTCTGCAGAGAACCACTTCTGCAAAGAAGACAAGCTGTTTGAAAGGAGGTAACTATCCCCTTGGGGGCAGAACAGCCTTTCAATTTGCATGTATTCAAAACCATTGGCACTTATGCAATGCACTTTTAGAATTCCACACTGTGAATGGATGAAATCCTGCACCAGTTTGAAACCATGGGAAACAATTATTTGTCGATACTTGCAGGCGAATCGTATCATCCCAGGATTTCCAAGGTGGTGCGAAATGGATTTCGCAACCATCCACAGTTGCAATTGTGCAATCCCTGCCTTCCTTTCTCAGTGACACTCTGCGAAAGGGAACGGTCGATGCGAGCAACTGCCACGAAATCAACTCTCTCGAATCTCAACGTGCAATCGGCAAAATACACATCCTGGGAGAAAAAAAAAGCAAACACATGGGTGTGTCAGTTTCTAAGAGACCCCCCCAAAACAAACAAATTGTATGGCGGTTTTCCTTTAAACTTCCTTTAAACAGCACAGAGCAAAAGGTTGCCTTCAACAAAAGACACACCGGCATGCTATTTAACTCCTCGAGGTTGGTTGTTAAGACTTGACAACATGTGTATTTGCATCCCGTGATTGCACGCCATTCAGGTGCCCTTTTGGGGGCTGCTTTAAAAGACAACCGACATGAACACATTTTTTTTAGTGGTTCCCCTATTTTGGAACAGACCCAGTTGTCAAACGTCGCAGTTTCCTGCTAGTTACTCCAGTTGCGAGAATTTCGGTTTGGGCAGTTGCTTCTTTTTTTCAGTTCTGTGTGTTGATCTGATGCAGTCCAAAGCTTCAATACTCGCAGCGCCCCTTTCTGTCCACCTGATGCATGCGTCGCTGGGTGTCCCGCTGATTGGCTCAGGCAAAGAAGAAGATCCCCTTCACCGAGGCCGGCGGGAAGTTGGGCACGCAGCGCAGCTGGCGCCGTGCGTCGGTGAGTTGGTGCGGATTTGGAAGTGCGAGTCGGCGGGTAGAGTCACGCATGCCAGAGTTTTGGATCAAGAGCCCGAGTTTTTCGCACCTGCCGGGAATACTCAGTGCCATGCCGTCCAAGGCGTGCTCGGTGGCTCTTGCCAGCGCTGGCGCCTATGCGGCTGCCCAGGCCTTCCTGACTCCATCTGCACCGCAGGTGAGCCGGGAACAGCAGGTGCGGCACCTGCGCCAGCAGCCGGCTGAGGCAGCCACTTCCTCCTCCTGCGCCTCTGCAGGGGCGCTGGCGCTTGGCGTGGCTGGCGTGGCAGCGGCGACCGCGCAGAGCAAGCGCGCCGTGCGGCGCCAGGTGGTTCGTCAGGCCACGGCCACCGCAGAGAAGACAGAGAAGGCCTTCGCAAAGATGCCGGCGTCCGTGAAGCCAGGAGTGGTCACGGGCAAGGCGCTGGTGGACCTGCTGAACTACGCCAAGGAGAACGAGTTCGCCATCCCGGGCGTGAACTGCGTGAGCAGCAGCTCCATCAACGCCTGCATGGAGGCGGCAAAGAAGGCCAAGGGCACCGTCATGGTGACCTTGTCTCGTGGCGGCGGCCAGTTCATTGCCGGCAAGGCTGCGGACAACACCGACGATGCTGCCTGCATTGCGGGCACCGTGGCGGCAGCGCTCCACGTGCGACAGGTGGCCAAGCTCTACGGCGTGCCTGTGATCCTCCACACGGACCACTGCCAGAAGGCCTGGCTGCCATGGTTCGATGGCCTCATGGAGGCAAACGAGGAGTACTTCAAGCTGCACGGCGAGCCCCTCTTCTCGTCCCACATGCTGGACCTGTCGGAGGAGCCTTTGGAGGAGAACATTGCCATTTGCAAGAAGTACTTGGAGCGAATGGCCAAGATCGACATACTGCTGGAGATGGAGTTGGGTGTGACTGGCGGCGAGGAGGATGGCGTGGACAACACGGATGTGGACTCTTCCCGTCTCTACACGCAGCCTGAGGAGGTTTGGCAGGTCTACGAGGAACTCTCCTCCGTGCCCAACGGCAACTTCACGGTGGCAGCTGCCTTCGGCAACGTGCACGGGGTTTATGCCCCGGGCAACGTGGACCTGAAGCCGGTGATCCTGCACAACACTCAGAAGTACGTGAAGGAGAAGCTGGGCTGCGAGAGCGACAAGCCCATGTCCTTTGTCTTCCACGGCGGTTCGGGCTCCTCGCTTGAGGATATCCGCTATGCCATTGAGGCGGGCGTGGTGAAGATGAACATCGACACCGACACCCAGTGGGCCTTCTGGGATGGCATGAACCAGTACCAGAAGAAGAACAAGGACTACCTGCAGGCCCAGATCGGCAACCCGGAGGGGCCTGAGAAGCCCAACAAGAAGTACTACGACCCTCGCATGTCCCTGCGAGCGGGCGAGGAGGTCATGGCAGACCGTCTGGTGCAGTGCATGGAGGACCTGAAGTGCATTGACCGCCTTTGAGGTGCTGGTTTGCAACATTTTAACGCATGAGAACTGGCAAGCGGCAGATACTGCCAGCTTTGTCGTGCACGAAGCGCCTCCATTTTTCCAAGACTTAGGCGAAGCTTCAGGTTTTCTTTTAAGCCCGGCACGAGATGCAGGATGCGGTGTGCAGCAGCCAGTGCCTAAAATTTCGAGTCACGTGCATGTTTGTTGTGCCAAAGCCTCAAAGGGCAAGCTTGCCAGCGTCGAACGTGAGTTGATGGCGTGGGCGATGTCAAATCTATGTCGGTGTCACGACTTGTCATTTGATCCTCTCATCGGCGTGAGAGACGCAGGGATTGCAGGACAAGACTGACATGGACTTCCCCATGAGCGGGTCTTAGCATCGGATCGTCACATAGAGCCTCCTAGCTTGCCATCTCCCATGGCGACCAGGTCTCCTTCAGATCCCTCGTGCTGGATGAATCCAGGTGCTGAAAGCGAGCTGGGAGTCATGGGAGTCGGAGAAGTCTCATGTGAGCAATCTCGGCAACGCAAAAGCAGGTCTTGGACTCATTTTGTGGCAGAAGAATGTGCAATTGGTACGTCAGATGTGAGAAACAAGAAAAAAACCGAGGTACCGAATTGCAGCTCTCCAAGCGCCGATTGCGAATGCTATGGCGCTTCGCGGTGCTGTTTCACAGTGCCTCCAGATTGAAGATCGCAGCTGCTGGACTCCTGGAGTAAGAAAGACGACGTACATGAGGCAGATATCTACCCATGGACATTTGGATGGCCACAAATGGCAGACATTTTGACGGGGACGTGAACTCACATAACGTGCAAGTAGGGGCATCTTCTCAGCAAGCTTACTTACATGCATCTTGCCGGGTAGGCAGGTGCACGCCTTTGCAGGAGAGCGAAGGTATCACATTGTTCATTCGCGAACTGAGCCAAGGTTGGTAAAGTCGGACCGCTTGATACAGTCAAGGACTTGTTGGATGTCAAGCTCGGGCAGAATTTTGGATCAAGAGCCGAGTTTTTCGCACCTGCCAGGAATACTAAGTGCCATGCCTTCCAAGGCGTGCTCGGTGGCTCTTGCCAGCGCTGGCGCCTATGCGGCTGCCCAAGCCTTCCTGGCTCCATCTGCACCGCAGGTGAGCCGGGAACAGCAGGTGCGGCACCTGCGCCAGCAGCCGGCTGAGGCGGCCACTTCCTCCTCCTGCGCCTCTGCAGGGGCGCTGGCGCTTGGCGTGGCTGCCGTGGCAGCGGCGACCGCGCAGAGCAAGCGCGCCGTGCGGCGCCAGGTGGTTCGCCAGGCCACGGCCACCGCAGAGAAGACGGAGAAGGCCTTCGCAAAGATGCCGGCGTCCGTGAAGCCAGGAGTGGTCACGGGCAAGGCGCTGGTGGACCTGCTGAACTACGCCAAGGAGAACGAGTTCGCCATCCCTGGCGTGAACTGCGTGAGCAGCAGCTCCATCAACGCCTGCATGGAGGCGGCAAAGAAGGCCAAGGGCACCGTCATGGTGACCTTGTCTCGTGGCGGCGGCCAGTTCATTGCCGGCAAGGCTGCGGACAACACCGACGATGCTGCCTGCATTGCGGGCACCGTGGCGGCAGCGCTCCACGTGCGACAGGTGGCCAAGCTCTACGGCGTGCCTGTGATCCTCCACACGGACCACTGCCAGAAGGCCTGGCTGCCATGGTTCGATGGCCTCATGGAGGCAAACGAGGAGTACTTCAAGCTGCACGGCGAGCCCCTCTTCTCGTCCCACATGCTGGACCTGTCGGAGGAGCCTTTGGAGGAGAACATTGCCATTTGCAAGAAGTACTTGGAGCGAATGGCCAAGATCGACATACTGCTGGAGATGGAGTTGGGTGTGACTGGCGGCGAGGAGGATGGCGTGGACAACACGGATGTGGACTCTTCCCGTCTCTACACGCAGCCTGAGGAGGTTTGGCAGGTCTACGAGGAACTCTCCTCCGTGCCCAACGGCAACTTCACGGTGGCAGCTGCCTTCGGCAACGTGCACGGGGTTTATGCCCCGGGCAACGTGGACCTGAAGCCGGTGATCCTGCACAACACTCAGAAGTACGTGAAGGAGAAGCTGGGCTGCGAGAGCGACAAGCCCATGTCCTTTGTCTTCCACGGCGGCTCGGGCTCCTCGCTTGAGGATATCCGCTATGCCATTGAGGCGGGCGTGGTGAAGATGAACATTGACACCGACACCCAGTGGGCCTTCTGGGATGGCATGAACCAGTACCAGAAGAAGAACAAGGACTACCTGCAGGCCCAGATCGGCAACCCGGAGGGGCCTGAAAAGCCCAACAAGAAGTACTACGACCCTCGCATGTCCCTGCGAGCGGGCGAGGAGGTCATGGCAGACCGTCTGGTGCAGTGCATGGAGGATCTGAAGTGCATTGACCGTCTCTGAGGAATTCTTTCCGAGGACTGTCCACATGCTGTTTCTGATGGCGACTAATGGACACACTCATTGCACTTTGTACTCAACAGTTGTCACATTTTTCCAGATTATTTCCGTGGTCGTATCTCAGCGTGTTGAAGCCAACCTGCGTCGGGCATGCAGACAATGTTGCAAACCGGCATGAGCTAGACCCAGCAAAAGAGATGTGTGCTTGGTTTTGGGCAATTTTGGGCTAAAGCCAGATGCAAGTCTGCTAATTACCTCTTCTGGCTGCACTCATTTCCGCAATGGCCTTCTGGCTCAGTGTTTAGTGTTTGGATTAGCGTCGAGACCAGCTGCAATGGCAGGCCTGCCTCACGCCCGGTTAATTCGAACTAAAGGGACTTGTCTGTCGTTCGATAGGTTGGAGAGGGACATGGGTCTGGTGGGCCTAGCCAATGTTCTCTACTTTCTCATTTTTGTTTCTCGTTTTTTTTTTTTTTTCTCACTGATCATTGGGGGCTGCCCAATTGAACACTTTTTTTTTTCTTCTGGCTGCCCAATGGGAGGCGTTGGATCGAGATCCGAGTTGCTGAACCTGCTGGGCGATGTCAAAGCTCGGGTGCAGGCCGGCGGAACATTGATCGCTCACCAAAGTCTCGGTGAAAGGTCACCCAAGTTGAAAGCGATGGAAAGTCACTTCAAGATGCTTAAAAGGGAGATGTTACAACTACCCACAAAAGAGGGAAGGCAGGGAACTCTGATTTCTTCGGCATCCGCAGGACAAGATTGGCATCGTGGACTTCCCCATGAGCGGGTCTTGACCAGGGAATCGTTACACACTGCGAGGGGATGTTTCCGGGTTGGAATCGGATTCCAACGGCGATTCCATGGCGGTAAAAGGGGGCTCATTGTGGGATGTTGAACCAATTGAGTAGGTTGTAGCCATGCCTACAAGGGGACCAATCCCAGTTACCCAAGCTTTCACCATACTGTGGAAGGACGACATCCTGCACCACTTTGAACCATGGCTGAACCCATTGTTTGTTGGAATCGATTCATTCCAGGGCTGCTTAAAAGGTGCGAAGTTGAAAATTGATTTGGTCCATCTACGGTGCCCAACTTTCCCGGCGTCGGTGGAAGACCCGCTCCTTTGGGGCGCTTCGGACGTCGGTGTTTTCCTCGAGGCCTCAGTTTATTCTCATCGGCAAGCAGTCCGTGGGCAAGAGCCGGCTCATTGAGGTGCCGGAGGGTTGTGGCTCAAAACCTAACAGGGCTCCTTGAAAGATACATTTTGCCCATTTGAAACATGGCTTTTTCCAGCAAAATTAAGGGACACCACCATTTACAAGGCTGCCTAAGGTGCCTGCTCGTGGATGATTACCACTCCAGTGTTGTCTTTTTAGAGGGCTTTCCGGGTGTTCACCAAACCACCGGGGTTTTGACCCAGAACCATAAAAAAAAAAAAAAAATCTTTTAAGCGGCGTGCTTTTTCCCCAGTTTCTCCACAGACCAAGCACCGTGGAACAACCCTTTACTAGAAGAGGAGGGTATTTGTCCTGGAAAGCCAGTCCAAAAATACCCTCAAAAGAGAGTATGTGGAGGAGTTTGAAGCCCTGGCTTTTGTGGGGCAATGATCAAAACTAGCCAATCCGCCAATTGAAGGGAAGCTGCAAGCAGACTCGTAGATGTTCGGTCGATTTCAGCGCCCTGGATGCAGTTGACTGGGTTTTGCAAGTCAAATGCTATCGACATTCTGTGGATGGTTGCGAAATCCGCGAGTCTCGCACCACGAAATGAAACCATGGAAAGAAAATCAGAAGGGTGTGTTGCGGCGTTTTCGTTGGAATATCGGACCATTCCAGGGTTTCGGGTTTCTGCAAGGCGCGATTGTTGTATTTTCGCCTCCATCTGCGTGTTCCGTGTTCGGCGCGGAGGCCCTTGCAGGGGAGACCTTCAACTTCATCTCCGGCACTTTAGGCCGGGCCCGAGAAGCCCTCCATGGGAGCCGACGAACCAGGCGTCGAGACAGACGACCATGCCCTCTCGGAATGAGTCAAGTGGCAGGGTGACTTAGGTGGTGTGAAGTGAATTTCGTAACCATCCACAGTCGGCGATGGCAACGACCACCCCAGTCACCAAAACTACATGGGATTCTCGCGAGTTTGGCCGAAGGGGTTTCCTGGTTTCAGGCTGCTGCAATGAGGCGTTTTGAAGCAGCTCGCAGGTCGAGGGGAAGGTTGCCGAACACCGCTCAAAATTTAGGGTGGGTTTGCGGTGGGATTTTTTTTCGGGTGGTGAGGGGTAGGGCTGGCTTGGAGGAATAGAGCGCTGGTTGCGGCTGGTTGAAGTGGGGGATCTCTAGGGATTTGCAGGGATCGCGTGACATCGGCGCCCCTCAACTAGTTGCTATTTGTTGAGCAAAACTCCACAAGTGTTTCCAAAAAGTGGAAGTCCGGTAATGGAACGGGCTAAAACATTGGGAGAAAAGGCAACAACGTGGCCTACTGTGGAGGGACGCAAATCCTGCACCACGAAGTGAAACCATGGTTGAAACCATTGTTTGGTTTTTACGTTGGGGAATCGAGTCATTATGTTGGGTTTCTGAAAGGTAGTGCAACCATCCACAGTAGGGATATGTGCGGCTTTTTTTTTGGAGCCCCAACACGGTGAGGGTTTTTCTTGGGTTTCCCCTGAACCCCCCCCCAAAAACAACAACCCGTGGCCATCATGTTGACTGCAGGCAGCAGACGCCCCACGATCCTGGAGTTCCGAAACGTGGCCGGATCCAAGACCTCCCGATGGCGGGACCGAGTCGTCTTTCGAGCTGGAATCCACCAGCCAGCATTGTGGGGTTGCAACCCATTCTTTGACTGGAATTTGGAGAGGTACTCTTCTTGGTGGTTTGAAAGGAAAGCCAAAAGGAAGACCGTTGCGCCATCTGGTGGGTCCTAAAAATAAACAGCCTCCAGTGAGAATCGTGCCCCTAGAAAGAAAAAGGCTTTCCTTTTGGTTTCCTTTTGGTTCCAACTAAAAGGGGGGGAGCAGATGAATTGATGAATTCTGGGGGGGGGCAGAAGCAGTGGATTTCCAGGTTTTCCGGCGATTTCCGGAGAAAGCCAAGCTTGAGAGGCGTATGCCAAAAAAGCAACCCAGGTGTGACATGCCAGCTTCAACCTGACTGGTGACGAACCAGTGCGGACCAGACTTTCTCAAATGGCTTATGACCCCCTTGTGTTTGGTAGGAACCCAAAAGGAAGCCAGCCATCTTGGACCGATTCCTATTTGGAGAATCCATCTTCAAGGGCATTTCCAGCAGGTTTCGGAGGTATGGACGAATGTACCTCAAATCCAAGCTTGCAGCCCGGTATATAATATCTTCAAAAACTCTTAGCCTGAAAACCAGCGCCCTCGACCTCTGTGGCCAGGTTCGTGAGGGACCGATCGAATGGTAGCTGGAACGAGCACGAGATCAGCAAAGTCATGGAGTTGGCGCGGTTCCCTGCGTAGCGTTCCACCTGTCAACGGGCCCATGGGTCCATGGGTGCGGCGAAGCCTCCAATGGGGAAGCCTCCCAACTGGTTCTTATTGGTTTCCCTTTAAACCACTCTAAAAGAGGTACCGAGCCTCAAAACCGACAAACCCAAATCAATCGGGAAAAAACCACTCTTCAGGGTCAATGCTCGGGCGACCTTTGTCGGAATGTGTCGGATTTAGCAAGGACCCACCCCCCTAGAATAATTTGATTTTGTGTCCTTTAAAGAGGGTACACATTTTGGGGCTGGTTTAAAGCGCCATTCTGAGTGCCCGTGGCTGAGGTTGGAAATGCTCACGAGGAGCTTGGAGAGACAGACCTGGCCTTGGATCTCATTACCCACGTTGCCATGCAAGGAACTCACCCGAGGGTCCAACGAAAAATTGTCTTCCCTCAGTGAACCCACCTCAGTGAACCCACCACAAGGTCTCTTTTGCCAAGCAAGATTGTTTTCCCGAACCCCTCAGTCAGGTTCCATGTTGGACAGGAGGGTACCCTCCCTCCCATCACGGAAGCCGACACTTGGCCATGGGTCAAAGTCCTGCACCCCCAGCCCCAGTGAACATCCCAATCCCCACTAAAATAGACTAAAATGGGTGGTGTACCTACCCCAAAATGGTACCATTGGTTTTGACCCACAGCCACTTGACGGTGGAAGACGAAAGCTTTCCTTTTGGAGAACCCCTCTGTGTCCACTTCCATAGTTGGACAGAGGCTCGGTACTTGGTGCCGGACTGTCGGAAGCGTTTTCGCACACCTCTTTGCTTTATGTCTATTTGGTTGGATGTTTTTGACCTTCGACTTGTTGGGAAACAGTGGATTGTCCATTGGATCCACAGAAATTTGAACTCTTTGCAGAGGGCCAACAGCAACCAAGCTTGCAACTAAATTGGATCAAAGCGATCTAGATCAGCTGCAAGGTGTTGATTTTGGTTTCTTGCAATCAAAACCCGCATCGGAAGCAGAAGGAATTGCTGCTTTCAGCGAACACTCTGTTTCATTTCTCCATCTCTCTGCCATCTTGGCCTTGCTGGTGCTCAGCAGGGAATGAGGGAATGACCCCCATGAACCATCCCCTATGCTTTCCTTTAAAGGGACCCCTGGGTTCATTCCCTCATTCCCTGCTGAGAACCAGCAAGTTGAAGAGACACTTGTTGCCATGTGAGCATTGGTCAGAATGTCCCGTCTGTGGTAAAAGGGAATGACATGTGGCAACCCTGTCGTCAGGGCAACGAGAAACTTGGCTTGGCACCAACTTTCTACCCTGGATCTTCAACCAGCGTGAGGTAAGCAGGTTGCAACCAGGTTTATACTGCTTGGTAACTGGGGTTGGTTGGCTTGTAACCATGGTTATAGCCTACCTCAAGTTGGTTGGCCACCCAAGTATGGACCAACTTTCTACCCTTATTTTGCTGGTGCCAGGGTTTTGGGAATGAACCTAGGGATTGCCTGAAAGTAAAACATAGGGGATGGTTATCTCGGGGTCATACCAGCTCATTCCTTGCTGAGATGCAGCATTCTAGAAAATAGTTGGAGACCTCACAATGCGAACGTGTCGGCTTCGCAAATTGTGCTCGGGAACTCGCAACTGGCCAAGGTCTCCGCAGACCCAATTTGCGTGCGGGTACAGCTGGGAGCTGTGGCAAGAGGGCGAGGCATTTTTTTGACTCAAGATAGACTTAAACCCAGGCTGCCCCTGGAGCGTGTCAACCTGGGTTTGAGTCTACCTGGGTTACGTCTAGGGGTTTCTCCAAATATTCAATCCTTGACCTGTGGCTCAGTGGCTCAGCGAGGGAGGAACATGTGGGGTTCGGTCAAAAGTACCAATAGTCTATGGTCCATTCAGGAGGGACATGGGGCACGCGCTCCAAATGTGTTACAGATTCCAGGGGACTCACAAGTTGTCCATGTCCTCTTGCGGAACACGCAATTCTGAGCTTGGCTCAGATGTTCTGACACTTTGCGCTGAGAGTGAGATCTCAGGTCGCCGTCTTGTGTGGACATGCAGATTGTGGACCTTCCTGGCTTCCGAGACTTTGCATTGGATCAGTCCAAGCAGGATCTTTGTAACAGGCAGGGGTGGATGGGTGGGTGTGGGTGGGTGGGTGAGCAAGCAAGCAAGCAAGCAAGCAAGCAAGCCAGCAAGCAAGCAAGCCAGCAAGAAAGATGTCGTCAATCTGGCCCGATATTACGCTTGTGCCACTACTTCCATGGTAAGAATCGAAGTACATAGGCTCTTCATTACTGCATTCAGAATCACAGGCTGTCCAGTTACGAAGAGACAAAGTAGGAGAGAAAAGAAACGGACCCGTGGAAGGACAACAGCAGCGATCAAGAGGAGTCATCGCAAGCTTCGCCAACAACATTGCCGGTTGGTGCTCAAATCAGTGAAGCGTTCTCCACAGTCTTGTTAGCCTTCCGCAGCATTTTCGTCCCCTCGTAGAGTCTAGGCAAACCCAAAACAACATGCTGTCGGTCTCGCACCACGAAATGAAACATATGGGAATGAGCCATATGGGGGAATCATCATCAAAGTGGTGTAGGATTTCGTCCCAGAGCAGGCAACTTGATTCGGCTTCCGAGCCAGAAGCATCCGCGAGCCTCCTTCGGTCTAACTTAGACTTCTCGACCAGGATTGAGGAGCTTGTCATGACCTTCATGAAGGATACACGCAATGTCATGCTTTGCGTGGAGCAGGCCTTGGATGGAACTTGCGAGCATGTTCTGATTGACTTCGGATTTAACGAGGAGGACCCTACTGGTCAGAGGATTTCCCAACATAGAATATGTCCTGACTAAAGGGGAACCCCGCCTGATTAGTATGGTCCTCAAGATATATATCCGAAGTTAGTTTGTGCGGCTCGTCACAGTGCACTTGTACTTTCAAAGAGCAGTTTGGCTTCCTTTGAGCATCCCTGCGCGCAGTGTGGTGATGCTGCCACGATGTCGACCTTGGGCAAGTGCCGCCAAATCGACCCCAAGTTTCAAAGGAGCGACATGGGAGACATCGTATTGCGTGGATGTTTTGGGCAAGTGCAGCGTGCGCATGCTTCCCAGGACAATCTTGGTTCGCACCAAGCTGGACAAGTATTACCAAGACCTGACGCCTGAACCTCAGTCCCGGGCAAACGCTGTCTGATGCCTCATGACATGAAGGGCCTCTTTGACCACATTGTTTCATGCCATATTAGTATAGTCTAGTCATACACATATGGCAGCGAACTTTTTTGAGAGGTCTGGAACAGAGGCGCGGCGGACATTCGTGACTTGCCCCGTTACGTACCCTATGTAACAAGACTTGCTAGCTGGTTACACACCCCTCGCATCCTTTGTTACACACCTCATACCCCTCTTTGCATACCCCGATGCGCACCAGACACTCAGTGATGCCCTATATGTGCTTGCCGAGCAGACTTTTGCATAGCATGCTTTCGCTGGACCTGTGAAGAGCCAACTTGCAGAGAGCTTGCCATTCAGAAGAAACACTGGAACACTCCTCTTCTGTGCTTTACCTCTTTAAATTGCAGGGGTGCATTCAAACCCTCAAAAAAACACACCAGTTGGTGCCCTGCACCCGAACAGGACGAAATAATCCAGTGTCTTGAGCCCAGCCTTAGTACCATGCACATCATGTGCCAGCATTTGGTGGTTCACGCCAACACAAATCCATTCAAAAGCGAGCGCTTCCAAGCCGGAACCGCGAACCAGGATTGCCGAATCTTGGTCAGGGCTCCTTAAAAGATACATGTTGCCCAATTGAAACATGGCTTTTTCCGCCAAAATAAAGGGAAACCACCATTTACAAGGCAATGTTTAGGTGTATAATGTAAGGATCCCTGCTGGTACCCCGAATTCGCAATCCAACAGCTTCAAAGAGCTGAACTTCTTCACGCTGTCGACCAAGAACAAATTGCTCGCGACTCCGAAACCTTTTGTCAGACAATTTGACATACCACTGGCAGGAGAGACAATGTGGAGCAGTGGGTCAATGGATTTGGTGACCTGCCAGAGACGCTGATCCGCTTTGCCTTGACTCTGCCCTTTTGGCAGGACAGCTTTGATGCCTGCGTAACCTTGCTGGTGCTCAGTTGGGAATGACCCAGGGTATTGGGAATGAAACTCGGGCTCCCTTTAAAGGAAACCTACCAAAAATGGTTTATAGGTGTCATTCCCTCATTCCCTGCTGAGAAGCAGCAAGAAAAACCGATGCCGCTTGAGTCACGGTCCATTGTTGCCACCCGGACCTCCCAGCCAGGACGGCGAATCTTGCCCCGCCGAGTCCTTTGTGAAGTTGAGGGAGGAGAACAACAAGAAGGAGCAGTGGCTGGGTGTTTTTGAGGCTACCCTGTTGAAGGTTGGTGTTCTAGTCTAAAGGGAGTTCAAAAGGGACGCCGCCAATTTATCCTCCGCCCCCATTTTGGCACATACCCTGGTCTTGGGAGAGGTAGATGGATTTCGCCATGCGTTGGCCAATTTCCTAGCAGTGGGGTCTTCTTGCCGCCTTTTGTGGAAAAATGATGGACCTTTTCGTAGTGAAGGATTCCTTTTTGAGAGGGTCGCCAATGTTCTCACAAAAGGTGGCAAAAAAAAAACAGACACCCCTGGTTCCTAGGTCAATTTCTGCATGTCTTTGGCCTGAAGGATCTTGCAGAGATGCAGCAGAGGGGATTGAAGCCGGCGTACCTCGAGGCAGGCTGAAGCGAATTCCAGGGCGCGGAGCGAAGCACCTCGAGCCCTTGGCTTTTTTCTTCTTCTTTTTTTCTTCCTTTTTTGCCTGGTAGATTCTAAGAAGCCCTGGCAAAAGCAAGCAGTCTGACGCAAATCGAGGATAACTTGTGAGTTTATGTGTTGCTTCCGGTACTTGTTTGCTCATGTTGGTCCATTTCCCCAGGAACGTTTTTTTAGACATGTGCGGCACAGATGCAGCTCCTTGCAAGTGGTCCAAAGCAGGGATTCGGGTGCCATGTTTTGGGGCTGCCCTTTCCAGGGAGGCCAACTCGGAAAACCGAAGCGCGAGTCCAGTTTGGGGACCCGGCCCAAATCCAAAAGATGCGCACCATGAGTTGCCTCATCTTCAGATCCGTTTCCTAGAGCTTGCCAGCTTTGTGAAAACCACAGGGAAATGGCCCTTTCGGGCGCCTACCAGAAAGGGCTTGCCACTGGGATGCAGTGCGGGGTCGGCGGCTCTTCTTCTTTTTTCTTTGCTCTTTCTTCTTTTTTCCCGAGACCATTGGCTTCCAAGCCTTCGCCAACTTCATGGAGAAGAAGATCGAGCACATGTTCGCGGATGCCATCAACCCAGTGCTCGACAAGTTGCGGGAGCTGAAGGCGGGAAGGATTGCGGGCGCAGTGGGCTTTCACTGAAAGAATTGGACCCGATGAATCAAAACAACATGAAATGCGAGGAACCCGGTTTACGACTGGCACCCATTTGGCTGCTGCCGGAAGATTGTGCGCGCAGGTCAAGTACACAAACCAAGAGAAGAGCCTGGTGACCGAGCATGAGGAAACAGACCCTCACAGGACGGCTGCTCTTTTGAGCTTTCGAGCTGTTGCCCCATGAGCTGCTGTTCTTGTTGGCATGAAGAGGATTCAGCGCCCGCAGCACACTTTTGGCTTAGGAAGGAAGGCATCTCGCTTTCCATGGAGCGTTTTTTTGCCAAAATATGAGCTATTGCAGTCTTGTCTGCTTGCAGGAAATCATGGTTCATGTTTTCGGGGTGACGCGTGCACCACCGTTGTTCAGTTTCGGTTCGAGACAAGTTGGTTCTAAATCCCTGGAGCTCAGCACCTCACGAATCGGCAGCTCGATCGAATCGATTTGCATCGGCCGGGATGTCCGGCGAATGCTCTCGCGCGCGGGCTTCTTGGCCGGGATGGCAAGCTTTGGGAGAAGCTTTGGCCTGTTGTTCCAACCGCGGAGATGGTGTTTTGCCAGCTCCGTGCCTTATTGTTTGCGGCTTCTGACATGTACGTTGCGAAACAGACAAAGGTTGGCTGGACAAAAACTACCTGGACCTTCAAAATTCCAACTTCAACACGAGTTATATACTGCCGCAACCTTCTGGTTGGTGAACTCTCTTGCCTTGGGCAGTTTGAGGCTTCAGATGGGTCTGGGTCAAAATGAAGCCGGGGGCCGCAGGTTCTAGTCCATGTGTCCATTTACCAGGGCAACAGCCCCATTTTGGGGTTGCGCCATTTGTGACCCACAGCCATTTGTGGGTCCGGGGTCAGAGCCCCTCGGCTCAGGAGGAGGACACCGAGGCGGACAAGGCCGGCGGCGCCTGCCGCGAGAAGAAGCGCCCCGTCAGCGGCCTCTCCCCCGCGGACGCGGGCGCCGGGCCCGACGACGCGACCGCGGCTGCCCATCGGCCGGGTGCAAAGCGCGCACGGCTGGGAGCGATGGCGCAGCTGGCGGCGGAGCAGTGGCTTGGCGAAGGGACTGCGGTAGGAATTGGAATGACCCCTGGCTAGAGGGCGATTACATGGGACCCTAACCAAACCACACCACCAATCCTAATCACCAATTAGAGGCAGGCTGAGAGATCGAGCAACCAAAGTCCTTAGTGCTTGGCATCTTTGGTAGGTACCTTTTTGGTTGCTGAGGGTTCCTTAGAAATCCTTAAGGAAGCTTAAGGAGTAGGGAGCCCTTCAAGAAACACTTCCCTAAGTGATCTTGCTGGTGCGAGAGATGCAGGGAGTTGGAATGAGCCCAAGAGAAACCATCCAGGTGGTTTCCTTTACGGGGACCAAAGCCCGGGTTCATTCCCACATTCCCTACTGGGCACCAGCAAGATTCATCAACTTGTCCTGTTGCCTTGGTGGTTCGCAGTCATCCTTTTAGCCACTTTTAGCTTGAGTCTTTAGTGGGGGTGGTTCCTGGTCATCCCCTAGCTTTTTAGTGTTTAGGGGGGATGTCCATTTCACCTGATGTTAGCTTTTGGCCGGGCGTCTGAGGACAGCCCAGTTCAAAGGGTGGGGGCCCCTCCAAAAAAATGATGCCCCCCCCCCCCCCCCACAGAAAAATCATTCTGGCCCCCCCCCCCTTCCCCCAAAACAATCAACCAGGCGGGTTATTATTCCGGGGGTCCCATGGGTCGATGTGGGGTGTACTTTGAGACCTGGCCTCTAGTTTGGGATGGCACTTGTTCGCTGTCATATTGACCACTCAAGTGGATCCAATCAGGATCTGAGTTGAAAGGACAGACGCCAAATCCGACCTCCAGACCCAAAGATTGCCCCGAGTGGGTGGATGGTTTGTAGGGTCCCTGACGCGGGTGCCTCTGGTTATTTATGGACAGTCTGGTGTGAAAATTTGAGTCGTTTGAGATAGTGAGAAACTGGGTCTGTCCTGGGGAAACGGGGGGAGGTGTGAAAAAGTCGAAGAACAATGGACATTCTTTGCTTTTGCTGGGGAATGAAGCCCCAACGGCACAACTCCATTTTTTTGGCAGCTAATTTCTGCAGCCAAATGGAGTTAAGTCCCTTTCTCATGGGCAAATACCACCAAAGACGGTAGATGGTGCGAAATCCGTTGTGGAGTGGAATCAATACCTCCGATTTGAACATGGTATTTATTGCATCCCAACATTATGACTGTGGAGATTTTACCCTTTAGGTGGCCCTATTGTCTTAAGAGCTGTGACGGAATGGCAGTGCATCACAAGTCCTCCCAGCTATATCTGAGTTGTCAAGCCTTGAACTCGGAAACAGTTCAGTTGCTGCCCGTATCTTCTGCTGCTTGGGGAATTAATTCCATGATTTTGGCAATAGCCCCATTGTCCTAGGGGACACTTCCCCATTCTTTCCAGGATCCTTCTTTTCAGAAAACCATCAGAACCCCAGAGGAAACAGCTTTTTGAAAAGAATGGTTGAAAATGGGCAAGGACTCACCCCCTGGAATTCTTTGGCAGAACTCCCACCAGCTTTCGCCCCGCTTCGGCTTCACTGGCAGGTGGGGGCTGGACACACAGCGCCTTGAGACCTGGGCCACGAGCCGGCACTTGCCCGGGGTGGGCCTGGCGGATTTGCTGGACTACCGCAGGGATCACCCGGAGGCTTTTTGCTTTCCGGCTCTGGGGTTCTGGGGGGCTGCGGGGGGTTTGGCGACGCCAAAGACGCAAGGCAAAAGTCCAACTTGAAGGGGGGGTGGTTCAACCCAAAATGGTTCGGGCTTGTTTTTTTTTTTCCGGATCTGGTTCTCCCTTTTTTGGGTTCCAACTCAGGCGGTATTTTTGCGCCCAAAGCTCTGGGTGGCGAATCCCGCTTTGACGGGTGGGTAGTTTGAGGTTCAGGTAGTAAGGGTTACCTAAACCCAACCAAAATTCCGGTTTAAACGCGGGAATTATTGCAACCCAAAGTTATGGTGAACTCACCTTTCAATGGGTAGTTTGAGGGTTCAGGCAAGTATTTTTTGCTTTTACGTTTTTTTTTTTGGGGGGGAAACGTTGGTCTCAAAATAGGGAGACGGGACCCAAATGGGCGCTGTTCACTTTCGCCTCCCTTCAAAACAACCACCACAAGGGTTCCTGCCCCCCAACCCCTGAAAAAAAGTGCCCCCACCCCCCGAAGAAGAAAAGAAAGAGTGTCTTTGGATGTTTTTTTGGTTTCCCTCAACAAACAACAAAAAACCGGGATAATTACCCCCACCAAAAAGGACGCGCCACCCAGCTACGGAAAGCGCCCGACATCGGGCCGTCGGGCGCAGGAAGATCTCGCCGCCGGCCTGGCCTCCCTCCCAGTCTCGGACTCCCCCAGCGAGATGGGCTGATCTGAGCGTGGCACCAAAGTTCCGAAAACGCGGACCTCGCCGGAGTAGGCTTAGGATACATTTTTACATTTTACCAGTGATCATGACCTTTTCTCACAAAGCGAGTCAACCGTTCTAAGAGTACAGTTCTAAGCGTACACCGTACCGAGGCTTTTGACCAGGGCCTTTGAGAGTTGTCTCCTTTTCTAGGTCCCCCAGCCAGGTGCCCTTATTCTAACCTCTCTGCTGGAGGACCTCACCGGGGTTGACTTAGGAGACATTTTGCATTTCACCAGCGACTCAAAGTGAAGCAAACAATAGAACATACATGCTATAACTGGGCCTAACTCTAATCATGGGCCTTTTCTCACAAGGCGAATCGACCTTTTTGATCTGACCGGATCTTGGTTCTCCCATGTTGGGCTCCAAGTTTTAGTACACAAAAAGGTGAACCTTTTTATTTTGCGGTCCTTTATCAAAATCCGGGCAATGGGAGGGTATAGGGGACAGTCCCCTTGCCAGAAATGGGTGCAGATATTCGCCTTGCTTTCCCTTCTTGGTCCATGTTGAGGCCAGATTTGATTATGATCACCTTTTGGGGCCTTGACAAGCTTGCCCAAATGGGAAATACAAGGTGGCCTCTTTAGTTGCTGTCCTAGGGCGTTTTTGGGGGAGCCCCCGAAATGTCCATGGGGATGTCACATCAACTGCACTCTTTTTCAAGGCGGCCCGGTTTTGCCACACACCCATGGGTGTTGCCTTTTTGAGGGCACTGTTGGTTTTCCCCTGAATAAACCCTCCCGAGTTCTGAATGAAAGGGGGTCCTTGAAGAAAGGTATATCTACTAAGAGGACCCAGTTAGCAGCAAGTGGGGGACTTATTCTCTCAGAGGTCAACATCAACCGCGGAGACGTTGAATGCTCGTCGCCTCCCAAGTTTTCAAGGCGTTTCTGTGAGTCTGGCGAAAGTCATTCGGCTAAAAAGATTCGTTGCAAGGGTTTCCAAATGCGTGCATGATTTCATTTCAAGGTTCCCATCCACACACACACTTTTGGGGGAGGGATTTATGACACATCCCACATCCCACATAGAAAGAAACTTTTTGCAAGGGACAAGCTATGAGCGGCCAACGCTTCTTCCTGGCCGCGCTTGTTTTCTTTTTTCTCCGCAGGATCTTGAGCACGACGCGGGAGTGCGGAATCCAATTCGCTTCAGCGCTCAGGTCCGTCATGGAGGCACATCTCTTTGCTTTAGCGCTACTGTGGATGGTTGCGAAGTCAATTTGGCTGTGGGTCAAAACCAACGGTCCCATTTTGGGGTAGGTGCACCCGGTGTTTACAGGGGGATCGAAGCCTTCCAAAGGTGCGACATGGACTTTCCATCCACAGTAGCCCTGTCGAAGTAGCGCTGGGAACTGGCCCTTTGTGCTTGGCACAGAACCACGCTTCAGTTGCGCGTCACCTTCAAAGAGTGTGTCTCTTTTTTTGAGGATATCCCTTTTAGAAATGGTGGTATTGAAGGGACACTGAAATAACACATTCCCCATTTTTCGGTTGTCTCCTATTTTGAGACGCACCCGCTGTGAGAGCCGCGAGTCAGGGTATTCCGAACCTCAGCACTGGGCGCATGACCTTGGAGTCAGAGTTGCGCCTCTTCCACGATCATCACCAAAAGGCCCTGCCCTGAGTTGGCGGAAGCTCAGAATGTTTTTTTTTGTTTTACCTGCTCGACCAAATGGCAAGGGGAAGCACAAAGTAAGCACTGCCATCATTGTCATCGTCGTCGTCATGTTCAGCTTCATCGTCATACGGAACAGTAACAGCAAGAGTAGCAGCACGAGCAACAGCAAGAGCAACAGAAAGAGTAACAGCAGGAGTATCAGCAGGAACATGAGCTCACTGCTTGCCGAGACGTGCCACCAACATGCAAGACAGGGGCCCCACAAAGCCGGTGCCTTGCTTCGACCACTAGGCATTTTGACCAAGATTTGGGGTACAAAATGAAAATTGAATGAAGGCGAGCTGCTTGCAGAGACCAGAAGTGGGTGTGTTTTTCTCGGGTACCCCTTTTGTGTGATTTTAAAGGAAACCAAAGGGAAAGCCACCATTTTGGGAGGTCCCCTAAAGAAACACACACCCAAGTCATTGTGGATGATGTGTCCAAAGTCGGGACATCGCATTGGCAGCCTCGCTTCCTTGAAGGGCATGCCACATCCCTGCAACAGTTTCTGTTAGCTGAGCTGGGTTGTCTGTCCTTTCTTGAGGGAACCCAAGATGGGTGGGTTCCCTTTGGTTTCCCTTCAAAACCACCCACAAAAAGGGTGCCCTCAAAACAACACATCCCCCACTGTTCCCTTTCGCTTTTCTGTGTTGTTGCTTTCTCAAGAGAATCCATCATGTGTTTGATTGTGCGTGTGAGATCATCCCCTGCATGCATTCATTTTTCACGGTCTCCATCATTCACTCACGCTGCGCAATACTTTATAAGGAACTCCTGTGGTGTTGAAACTAGTTGAGTTGTGCCGCTTCCCAATATCTCTATATATATATACATAGTTATAATGCACATACATATTATGTATATATATATACATAATATCTATAATAGGTATATATATATATACATGTATATATATATATATTATATATATATATGCATGTTGCGTCGAACGCATGCACACGAGATTTGACCCTTTGCGCAACTTGTTTCTCTTGTCCGCGCAGGTTCGGAAGCCGTGCCCAATGGCACGGCCGCGCGCGCGCGAGCGTTGTTTCGCACCCATGAAGCAAACGGTCCGTTGGCGCACGAAACGCTCTGCTACTGTGGATGAACACGCTATCCATGTCGCGCCACTTCAGAAGCTCTGGAATGATGATTCGCCTGGAAATAAAGAACAATCAAGCAATCGTTTCCCATGGTTTCAAAGTGGTGCAGGATTGCGTCCGTCCACAGTATGTTCGTTCTACTGTTGGGAACTTCCGACCGGCTTTGCATTATTTACTGCTAGCTAAGACCTCATGTTTGTGGGTACTCGGAAGTGCAAAGCTAGATCATGGGACCTCGTTTCTTACTTTTTCTGACCTCAGTTTGGCGTGCACGGACTAAATGTGCGAAGCTTTGCTGTGCACTGTACTCTTCATTTCTTGTGCATCCAGCAGGCTCCATTCGCGCACCTGAAACATGCGCAAGCTTGAGGCAGTCAACACACCAAGCATACGTTCCTAAAAGGATCATATTCAGCATGGCATAGATCTTCCTGAGCCACTCAAGCACTCACTTCTTGAGCTCCTGGACGTTCAACTTTTTGGGAATGCCATTTCAGTGGTAAATGAACAGCTTGGACTTTGTTTGGGCCATCCACTCGTGAAGTGAGAGCGAGCGTTTGAGCGTTTGAAGCTTTTCTCTGGGTCGACTAGTTTAGTACCGGGTTTTGATTATAACTCACATGGGCCAAGAGGGTGTGTCTTTTTTGAGGGCTTTTGAGGGAACCCTTGAGATGGGCATGGGACACCCAAAGGGAAAGCCCCACCTTAATAGTTCCCCCGAAGATTCCATTGATTTTCCTATGCGACACCGACGCGTGCTGAGCTGGGCTCCGAGCACTTCCAGATGCTGCCCTCGGAGGATTTTTGCGGCTTGGACGATTACATCGAGCGGCGGGCTCAGCTCAACGCAGACTGGCAGTGATTTTCCTGGTCGAAGACATGGGGAGCGCACATCACTCTTGGGCAAAAAGTTGTTTTCCTGATCGAACAAATGGGGCGCGCACTGGGCAAAAAGTTGTGGGGTTTGGGATGCCACGTGGCTGAGTTACCTGCAAAACGACATCCAAATTGGCGCAGCCGATGCAGAGGCCGGAAAGAGAGAGGGGGAGACAGAGAGGAACAACCATGAGCCACAAAGCAGGAGTCGACCCGCAAGCTCTGACTCTTCACTTTCAAAGCCCACTGAATTCATGATGTTCCTTTTGGCTTGGCAGTTGTTACAGGTTTCTTTGCATAATTGGTGGCTTAGATTGGTGGTTTGCTTGAACTTTTGGTGTATGGGAAGGTACCTTCAGACTTGGAAGCACCCGGCTGCCAACCACCAATTAGGGGAAGCTGATTGTTTGACTGGATTGCGAGGTGAACGGTGGTGCACAGTTCCGCCGCGTCATGGCCGAGGTGCGTCAGCTTTCCCGAGAGAGCCGGATGCGACTAGAAGCGCCCGTGTCTTTTCAAAACCAATGGGATCCCATTTTGGGGTAATTAGGTGCACCACCCATTCTAGAACCTATTTTAGGGGGCTAACCGGGCTTTGAATTTTGACCCATGGCCAGGTGGAGATTTTTCTGCGTTTTTCCGAGATCGCGGTGGAGACGAAGAAGCGGGATGTCATTCAGGCGTGGCAGTTCGACCAACGTCCTGCATGGTGCTGAAACCAAGGGTCTCCCTTCGTTAAGAACCCTTGTTGACAATACCCCATGATCTTGGGGCAGTAACCCCGTTGTTCAGGTGGAATTTTGTTGGGGTGCAGGTGCCTATTTTGATTGAAGGAAGCCCCCAATCTGTTTCACGTTCTCCAGGCCCGGGGCGTTTCCATGAGCTCTTTGACCTGGCGGGACGTTGTGGTGAAGCTGCTCAGCAACGAAGCCCACCTGCCTCTGCAGAGCCGGGCGCCCGGAGCGGCGGAGCGCCAGCGAGTTGTTGTGGTCGTGGGCCCTTTTTAGCAAGAGATCTTCTTGCATGTGTCATCTCTTCGATCACCTTTCATCCTCTCAACGCTTTTTTGGTCGCTTGCTACGGCTGGATGCCCTAAATGGGCGTGGCTCAAAATTAACGAGCTAGGGCCAACCGCAGGTCTTCGTCTTTGGTTCCATTTGACAAGGCTGCCATTTTGGTTCAGGTTTTGAACCACAGCAACATATCGAGAGCACACTTTGGATTTGCGCTGTTCACCTGTTCCAAGCCCCCTGTAGGTTCTTTTTCAGCACTCGTTTAGTACTCTTTTGATATCCTACTGGGGTGGTTCTGCTTTTTCTGGAAGATATTGCAAGCTACTCGTAGGGGAACAAGTTGGAACTCCCCGATTTTTGCCGTAGTGTCCCATGATTTTGTGGGTGGGTGTGGTCGGTTGAGTTGCAGAAGTTTAGGGCATCCGGTGTATTTTCCTTGGGTGGTTGGACCAACCACCTGTTTGAGTTTCCCATAAAGTTTCAAGGTAGGATTTTGTCCAAATTCTCTAGGAGCCCCAACCTTTGAAGAACCCCTCAAGGCGGATGTCGGCAATCCTCAGGACGAGTGCAGTATGTCGGCGAGCGCATTAAGTGGTTCTTCCAAATGCAGAAGGAGCGGGCTGCAGCACTCTCTGCATGCATTGAAACTCTTTCAACCTCCTTCTTTTCGGGTAATCGTTGCAACATAGACTCTAGGTGTATGCACGCAGGAGCGCGTGTCCATGGCACGAACCCGCCCCCCAATGTCGGAAAGAGGGTCCTGTTTGAGGACTCCGTGGTGGACTTCATGAGCAGCTTGGAGGGCAACCCCAGCGAGAAGATGTACTCCAGCCTGCTCCTGAAGAATGCGCCTGACTCAGCTCTCAGCTCTCAGCTTCGCCTGGAAGTCAAGTTTAAGCTGACAACAGTTTTTTCAGGCCCCCTCGGGGGTCTTCAAAGACCCCTCAAAGGGTCTTCAGAGACATAAAGATGATCCACATGTCGTACTTGACAGGTCAAGCTCATCAAACAGAATGAAATGATCAAGCACTTGGTCTTCAGCACCTATGACCAGGCGCGCTGATCGATCGAGCCGTCAGCATTTTCCAAACTGGCGCGGTTGGCAGGCTTGCCAGCGGCAGTTGAACCAGTTCATCGAGCTCTTTGACAACATGCTGACGTGAGCCTGGCATCCTTTGCCAGAAAAGGGATTGGATTGTTTGCACGTTTTCAGACTCAGACCAGACAACTCTATGAAGGCGATGGGTTTCACGTTTTCGGACAACCTGCGGGCTTCATTCTGGCAGCATTCCCCCACAAGATGCTGTGAACGCTGCATTTTTTTCACCAGCGCGAGGTCCATCTGCCGGAACTAGGATGTTTCTCATGGGCCCATGCACCTGATATGTTCTGTTTTGACGTTTGCCCATGAAAATGGGAATTGTTTTTCCTTTTGGCTTTTCTTTTTGAAACTACCTTATGGGTCAATCCATTTTGAGAGATTTAACAGGTTGTTTCCTTTTGCTTTGCGCTTCAAACCACTCCAAACGGTGTACCCTCCCAAAAAACGCCAACAGCCCATGTCAATTGTGGTTCCTTCGAAGCTCCAAGAAAGGGAAACCGTGTGGGAACCCCTCCCCCCAAATCATGGAACCCCAAAAATGGGGGGGGGGTTCTTTTTTCGCCTCCAAAACGAGGCGGTTTTTGGTTTGCCCGAAAAAACTCCGCCGAAAAGACGACGGCCAACTCAAAAAAGACGACCCACATGGGTGGTTGCCCTGTACCAAGAAGCTCCAAGTCCCACTAGCCCTCCTTGGCGGCGACCTTCGCGTGCGAGAAGGAACCACCCCACTTGGACGTTCCTTGCCGAGGAAACTGGTAAGTAGGTTACTCTCCGCTGAAATGGAATCTGACTGATGGGTCCTGGCAGACTCTTTCCTTTAAAAGACCCTCTGGTGGGTTCCATGTTAGTGGACGGGAGGGCATAACCCGTTGGCAACTGCTTGGGTAGTTGGCATCAGAAGCCATGGTAAGTTCTGAGTCACCCAAGTACCAGAACGAGTCTGCCAGGTCAAGCCCTAGCAAAACGAGTCCTCCAGTTGCTAGAGATTCGGACCCCCCAAGTTGGGTGATGTCCCTTTTGGCTTCCCCAACCAAAACAACCCTGAAAAGGGTGAGCAGGCTTTTGGAGAGGTTTGCTGGCCACTCCTGCAACGTTTTGTTTGATCGGGCCCTTGCCTTTGAGTTTATCGTCACAAGATGGACCTACAAGAGCAGATGAAAAGAGCACTTGGGTGTTACTTGCCCACGAAACTAGTAAGTAGGTTTAACCATGATTATAATCCAACTACCCCCAGTTGCCAAGCCAGTTACAAATTGTACATGGTAGCCTACATTACCAGTTTCGTGCGCAAGAGACATCCAAGTACCATAGGGTTCCTTTGTAGGTTAGTTTGGTAGAGGGTTCCACTGGTTTAGATGAGTTTTATAAACCCATGGATTTTTCCAAAAGGTCAACCTATGCCAAGAATCCCGAGCCTCCAAAGATGACCCTGCCCTCGAAACGTTTGGATTAGTTCTATAAGCCATTTGCCCGAAAAAAAGGGGGTGCTTTTTTCCCCACACATACCGCTCACCTATGCCCAGTACCTATACGTCCAGCGGCGAGCTCGGAAAAAACAAGCAAACATGGATTTCTTGCCATAGACAAGGTCAACCTATGCCAAGTACTTTCCTCCAAAGACGGCTCGAGCTCGCGCTCTCGTGCGTTCTCCTCTTCTCACCGGGCCAGGTCCACGTTCGCCAACCCCTGGGTCTTCCTCAAAGGTGCCACCTACAACGGCTACGCCGAGGAGGGCGAGGAGGCCTTGCCCTCCATCGACGACACCAAGGCCAGCGAAGTGCGGGGAGGCACCAATTTTTGCAGTTGGGCACTTTTGAAAATCCTTTCTTGGGGGGGATGGTGAAAAGGGGACAGCAAAAGAAAGCTACCACATCCGTTTTGAGACCGACTCTTTTGGGGATATGTGGGTCAATAGGTACCCCGCAAATTTCTGGAGCCCAAGACATGGGACTTCCAACGGTAAGGACCGTTTGGCCCTACGAAGAAGTTGCAGTTGGTTGCATCAGGCTTCTATAAACCTCATCAGACTTCTTTTTTTTTTTTTAAAAAAAAAAAAAAAAAAAAAAAATAAAAAAAATAAAAAAAAAAATAAAAAAAAATAAAAATAATTCGAGAAACAAACGGTTGCACTCTTAATCCTGAATTCTAGTTGCCTCCGGTTTCATGTTGTTTTAACCATTGGGCTTGGGGTTCTCATTTGAAAACACAGATGGGACCCTTGAATTCGATGATTCTACTTTGCCAGGAGAGGATTCCAAAAGAGATCCAGAGCCGATCCGGCATCGAGAGCACGCTGTCAAAGTGGCTGCTGGACATCCCCACGGAATCTCATCAGATCGATGAGGCCGCTGACAGCGTGATTGGGGGGTGTCGTGAAATAGGATTTGGACCCAAAATCAGGGGTTTGCCTTTTGGCTTCCCTGGAATAAAACAAACAAACAAAAAACCCGAACACGGTGCCATCAAAAATTCGGCATACAATGGTAAGCAATCTGGAATCCACTTTGAATCTCAAATGGTTGGTTTCCTTTTGATCCCACAACAAGGGGGTCATCAATTTTCAGAAGCCCCTTGCCTCGGTTCTTGTCTACATTTCAGGATGGCTGGTTGCCTTCTTGAGCGGTGTTCCTCTTGGATGGCTGGCTTGGCTCGAGCGCGTGTTCCCGTTTGGACTCAGCTGGTCAGGCAGTGGATAAAGTGCAGATGCTGGTTTTGAAGACGTACAGCTTTATCCGCTCACAGGTTTGCGACCAGGCGGCGGCGGTTTTTTTTGGGGGGGAAGGGAGGGGGGGGGAATTGTGACTGAAGATACTGCAAAGAAACTTTGTTTTTTTTTTGCGTGGGGGGGGGGCTGCTGCAAAGAAACCAATAGGGCATTGTTGTGAAGGGAAGTTTTTCGAACTTGACGCGACACCTGATTCAAGCATCGGAGCACATTCGGATGCCTGGCCCGTTTTGCAATCAGAGAACTTCATGCGGCCGACCACACAAAGGCAGAGTCTGTTTGGGTGTTTCCCATTGGCTCGTGGAACCTCTAGATTTGTTGAATCTTGCGCCAACCATCTTCGCAGGCTCTGGTAGAGTAGCTCAAGGCCCTCAAAGACGAACCAGGGAAGACGACATCAAATGAATTCAAGAATGGCTTTTCGCGTTTCCTTTTTGGTTTACCCTTTGAAGACCAACCAAAAGGGGGCCAAAAGCATTTTTAGCAGCACCCCTTATATCGATTCCTCATTTTTAGGTTGTATCCAATATGGTGATTGTCCTTTGTTTCCCTTTAAAAACCAACAAACGGCTACCCTCCAAGGCAGACAACCCACCCTTTGCGTCGACAGGTAGAGCTATTTGCCGAGTCCTTCTTCAAGTTGCCCATGCTTCGCAGATTGGAGGAGGAGTGATCTGGCTTCAGTCAGGGGTTCCTCTTCGTGACTGGGTGCATTGGCTGACACTCTCACTTACGCACCTTGCTCAGCATTCCTGGAAGGCAAGTCAAGGGTTAACTGCAATCTCCCACTAGATGTGAATGGAAAAAAGGCCAATGAACAGATCAACAAACCGCAGACCGACAAGAACGTGGCATGTCTGATATTGGGTGTGGCTCAACATTGAAGAGCCAGGGCAAACCGCAGGTGTTGGAACCTTTGGATCCATTTACCAAGGTGCCATTTGGGGGATTCCAGCTTTAGCCACAGCCAGTTCACGGAGCGCAGGACATGAACCGGATTGCCCTTTCCGATGCTGACAAGGCCAACTACAAGGCCCTCGCCTCAGGAATGGCCTCGACCGTCCTTGCCCGCGGTTCTCTGGCAAATGCGAAAATTTGGAGTTTCTACCGTGGATGGTGACGCGAGTGATCCGCATCATCTCGCAGGACGGTTAATGAGTTGCCATGGGAATGAAGCCATAATGATTGTTACGGTATTTTTGTTGGGGAATCGAACAGCATTCCAGTGTTGTTTCTGAACGGTGCTGCGATGTTTGGATTTCGCGTCACCATCCACGGCATGTCTCACTTCTTTCTTTCACTGCAGTGATTGTCGAAGGGGCACCACTCCAAATTGGCGTTCCTCTTTCGGGCCTCCAGGTAGGTGGTTTCCTGTTAGTTTCCGTTTTCAAGGTTGGAACCACCCCAAATTGTTGGCTGTTTTTTGTTCTTTTTCCCCCGTACACCGCTTCCTGGCTTCGCAAGTCTTGATATGTTCCCCCCCCCCCCCCGACAAGTTGTTCGGCCGAGGCCCGGCGCGACAGGCTGGAAGGTGAAGTGACCAAGGCGGGTTTCGGTGTCTTAACGGAAAGGGTCTTGTGTGAGTAATTGACACCACCTGACGAGTGACAGGTTTAATATGTACAACTAGGGACACATTGTGGTACGAATTGAGGACAGTTTCATGCTTCGGAGGTGTCTTCGACTGTTTGGAGGCCCTCCAACGCACCTATTTGTTTCTTTTTTATTCTGAGGTGAAGGAGAACCTCAAGGAAGTTGCCGACTGCATGGAGAGGCTCCAGGCACAACCGACAGACTGGATTGACTTACTGGTGCCCATCATGGAATGAGGGAATTTCGGAATGACCCCTATAAACTATCCCCTATGGTTTCCTTTTGGGGAATCCCCAGGTTCATTTCCTCATTCCCTGCTGAGCACCAGCAAGCATTCTGGTGTCAAGGGGGTGGTCAAAGGAGGGGGATGTTCCTTGAGGAACCCTAGGAACCCGTTTTGGGAGCCCGTTTTGGAACCCGTTTTGCGGGCTCTCAACTACCTACCCCCTTGTACCTACCCCGAAAGGGAGGATTCCAGAAGAGGAGAAATGGCCAGACAATAGTCTAATATAAGGGTCCCGCGGATGGACAAGATCAAAACGCATTGTTTGGTGGGGTCATCCACAACTGCTGCGTTTGGTGGACTTTGTCCATCATTATATGCTCGCAGGCAAGTCAAGGAGTCAAGGATGTTATCTATTTAATGCTGCCGATGGACTCCCGAGCGGAAAACAACAACAAAAAAACCTCCCACATATAGGTGTTTTGGCTAGTTGGGCAAGACATAGATGGGTTCCGCTGGTTTGAGACAGGTTTCATTCCATCTGCCAGGGCCAAGGATTTTTTTCCAAAAGGTCACAAGAAACGCCTCTCAGGCGTTCAAGCTGAAGTGCCAGTCTCAGCGCAAGCTCTGAGTTCGTGGTGCTCACCACGGCTTCGGGAATGCGAGTCGCAGGACCCGAGCGGCTAGAACCACCGGTGGTTAAAGCTCCCTTGGCTACTGGGACAAATCCAGTTAGGAGAAGGATTTGTAAGCCAACTTCAGCAGGCATAGGGAAAGTTGGCCCTGAATCCTGTCAGCCAGCCGTTGGGCGAGTCGCGAGGTAGTCAACTTCACCTTGTATCACCCAGCATTTCCAATCCAATTCGGGGCTGCTGCGTAAGTTGAGCCTTCGATGCATCAGCATTGCCACCTCATGGCTGACTTGCGTGCCGCAGAGCTTACTTAGTAGCTGTGAAGCAGCGAGATTTGGGGTCATTTCAGGAGACTCGGCCGGCATGTGCTGCGCTCGCGCGCGCCGGCCGTGGGTTTCTTGAGATTAATTTCAGCCGCAAAATCGAGCGCTTGGCACGACTGTGGCAGGCATCGGCAGTCCGTGGCATTGGTAAGATGATGCAATGGGATGTGCGTCAAACTAGCAGCCGGAAATTGTGGAACGCAAGCTATGCAGATGCTTGCTTTTGCTTTTTTCAACTTGTTATTTTGTCTCATATCAACGGATCTGGCTGGTGGCTTCCTGATGGTTTCCTTGCAAGGTGAGAAGGTTTCAGCTTGTGAACTGCGCTCGAAAATGGCTCAAGCATGGCACAATGAGAGGCCGCGATGCCCTCAGCTCAATCACAGGCATCCAGCCCACTGCATCCCAACAGCCCTTGCCGTTTCACCGCCCCACTAGCAATCCACCAGCCCCAGCCCCCCAGCCCACCCAGCCCACCCAGCCCCCCAAGCCCCCCAGCCCACCCAGCCCACTCACTCACTCAGCCCACCAAGCGACCCATCCGACCCACATGGCCTAAAGCCCAGCAAACGGAGGCAGCGCCAACGGCCATGGCTCTTCCTTTGGCCTTCGCCGCGGCGCCAGGGCCTCCGGCCGCGCCTTTCGCCGGCGCGCTCCGACGGCGCGGCGTTTCGAGGACGCGGCGGCCGAGCCGAAGGCGCGGCGGCGGCGGCTTGCGCCTTGCAGGCGGGGAGTCCGTGTTTCCTTGGGTACCGGGTTGCTTAGGCTTCCTTAGGGATCCTTAGGGAAGCCTTAGGGAGTAGGCAACCCGCCCTGAAGAAACACCAACTCTTGGGGATTCCCTAAATGATCTTGCTGGTGCGATAGGCAGGGAATGAGAATTGGAATGAGCTTCCATCCAACTGGCGGTTTCCTTTGTGGGGACCCCCAGGTTCATTCCCAGATTCCCTACTTATGGGGTTGAAAGAGAAGCTAAAGGCACCACCCACCCATGTTCCGGGATCGATATTCACAACGTCGCAGGCGTCGCTGGCGTCGCTGCCGGGCTCCTGGCGAAATGCCCTCGTGCCCAGCGCAAAGGTTTGATGCTCCAGGCATCGAACATTGGCGAAAAGGCCGGGAGGATGCATGTGGCTCGTTTTTGAGGATACCCATTTGGGTGTGGCTAAAAATTCAGCAGGAGGGGTTGCGCAGGTTTTGGTCCATGTTTCCACTTACCAGGGTTCTATTTTGGTACAGTTGTTTTGAGCCACAGCCATTTTAGTATGCAGGAAGCCAAAAGGACGCCGCCTGCTTCGAGTCTTTTGAAGATGTTTCCAGGTGGTGGGCATTGATCTCGGCACCACCAACTCAGTGGTGGCAGCAGTCGAGGCTGCAACACCATGCATCATACCCAACTCAGAGGTGGGCCGGGGAAAAGGATTTGGCCTCACATGATACTGTGGACGGACGAAATCCATTTAGCACCACTTTGAAACCCTGGTTGAACCTTGAAACCATGGTTTGGCGGTTTTACTGGGGGAATCGAATATCATGCCAGGGTTTCTTAGGTGGTGCGATTTCTGGATTTCGTAGCCATCAGTATCAGCTCAGGAGCTTGGCGGTTTGGATGGGAAGGGAACTCCCAGCCTCTACAAGAAACGGGGACCCGTTCAAACGCAAACCCAAACCAGTCCAGACCACCAACTGAGGCTTGCCGCATGATATGGGTGCAGGGTTCCATTTGTGGATCCCAGGGTTTAAATCAAACCCAGAATTGGCAGGTTTCCCCAGAAGGGAAACCGATTCCTGGGTCTGAGCCTAAGCCTTAGCTTGGCGTAGGTCAGCAAAAATGGAACCCTGTATGGGTGTGTCTATTTTTGGGGTATTTTTTTAGTGAGTTAAAGTGGAAACCAGAAGGAGAAGATGCGTTTTGGTGGTGTGGGAGTGTTCTTGTGTTTCAGGTATGAAGGGGAATACTTTTTTGTCTTAGTGTTGCCCTCCGGAAAGCTTCGCGAGGTCACGGAAGTTATGATTTTCTCACAAAAGTTTTGCGCAAGGGTGGTTTGATGTGGTTGGCTAAAAGGAAGATGGAAGGATGAACCATATTTGCCAGCAGTGCGCGCAGACTAAAGTTGGTCGGATGAAAGCGTGGACAGCGAAAAACATGCCGCTACACAAACAACCCTCAGCAGAAGCAGCTTGTTGGAGTGGTGAAGCTTTCGGGTCCAGTGCAGCCGGATTTTCGGTACTGTTTGGCGCAAGGCCCGCGCAAGTTTCGCGAAAGTCGATGGCCTCCTCGCCACATGGGTCGAAACCAATGGTACCATTTTGGGGTAGATACACCACCCATCTTAGTCTATTTTAGTGGGGATTGGGATGTTCACGGGGGTACGGGGTTTTGACCCATGGCCACATGGGTTGCCAGTCCCCTCCTGTGCTGCTGCACCGCTTTCGAGCTGGGGCTGCGGAAGTTTACTTCGCATCCTACTTGCGTGATGAATGCTGTGAACATAGCTCTGCGAAAGCTCGGGAACAAGAGATTTCAGACAACCGCCATATACGCATAGAGCAGGGGCCTGACATCTTATGAGCCAGATGGCTACTCCATTGCAGGGAGCTTGTCCCTGGGCTTTAGGGCTTTTTTCTTTTTTCTGGCGGCATGCCAGGGCGAGCGCACCACTCCCAGTGCTCCGGCCTCAGATTCGCATTCTTTTCTCCGAACCTCAGCAGCAATCTGCCAGCTCCCATTCGAGATCATTCGAGAGCTGTGCTTAGGGGTGGCCGCAAGTTTGGATTTTCTGAGCTATTTCAGAGGCTGTGGTTTTTGCCAGCCGCACTCAAAGAGTAGCGAATTGACTGGAAGTTTAGGGTTGGTTCAAATTGTACATTGCTCATTGTGGTGTTTCTCAAACTTGCTGGTGCTCACTCGGGAATGACTCGGGGGGTTGGGAATAACCTTGAAACGAAACCATAGGGGATGGTTAATAGGGGTCATTCCCTCATTCCTGCTGAGACCAGCAAGAAAAAACAGGGGACCCGAAAGAGTTTGCTTTCTCTTCAAACAAAAGTGAAAAGGGGGTCCTCGGTAGCAGTGGTTTGAGGCACCGGAGCAGCCGGTGACTGAGGTCGTCGCGTACACGAAAGATGGGGAGGTGCTGGTTGGGACAACAGCCAGACGGCAGGCGAGCTGTAGGTCCTGTTCTCTTCAGAAAAGGACTGCTGTTCTCTGGGTGTTTCTCAAGATTTGGACCCTTCAGGTTGGAATCCTTTGGGCTTCCCATGAAAACCAGCCAGCCAGGATTTCCCGATTTGAAGCAGCCCCATCGCCCGCACGCCGCGCGGATTTGTTTTGCTCCGGCAGGCGGCCTTGAATCCGCTCAACACCTTCGGCTCCGTGAAGCGATACTTTGGTCGCAGCTTCGCAGAGGTGCCCTCCACTTTTTCGCGGGAGGGAAGAGGAGGGTCCGAGGTCCCCCTTGATTGGTGGTTTGGATCGGTGGTTGGGGAATTGTTTGAATCCCCTGGTTTGTTGTAGAGGGTGAATGAGAAACCGCCCCCCCAACCTCCAAACTCAATCCAAACTACCAATTGGGGGGAAGCTGAGAGGGAGAGACTGCTCACCGCTTGAGCCATAGTGAGCAGTTCTCATTCTGTTGGCCAGGTTGAGGACGACGTCTCGTCAATGCCTTACCACATTGTGGACAGGGATGGAAAGGCCGCCGCGCAAAGAGCATATCCCAGCTTGACAAGTGTCCTTGGTTCTTGCCATTTTGATTCTCCGAATCTGAAGCTGAAGAGTGTTGGTACATGATGAGGGGCCCAGATTCCCTCTCTGATCTTTTGGAAACATGGGCTATTTGCGGGTTTTGTAAGTTGTTTTGTCCTTGAGATACCCCTTGCGGGGTCCAAAAGGGAAGCCACCAAGGAAATTGAGCTTCATTTTGGGGGGTGCAGCTGTGGGGTCAAATGGGAACCTCGCATGGTGCAAGTCCTCAAATTCAAATATGCTCAGAGGATTGTTGTTTGTATGTGTGAAAAGCTCCCCCCCCACTTTCAACTGCTTTCTCAACAATGTCCACAATCCGTTGGGACCTGGGTGCTGGTTCGTTTCCCTTTGGTTTACCTGGACCCAAATAAGATACCTAAGAAAATGGTTATTTGCGGGTCACCTCACAAAAAACACCGGGTATTTCAAACTTTACCCATGGACAACCCACAAAAAAGGCGGGGATGTTAAGCTTTACCCATGGAAAACCCACAAAAAAGGCGAGGATATGCGAGGCCACCTGGTTTACTTCTTGAAATTTTGCAGGCAATTACAGGGTCTACTTTTAAACCCCACCAAAAACACCGGGGATTTTTCAGTGGCTACCTGGTTTACCCCGAACAAAAAACCGCCCACCGAACGGGTAGCCTCAAAAGTCACAGGGACCTCGAACCCAAAAAAAACGGCGGAGAGGTCTCCCGTCTCCGCCAGGTGCGCCTGGACTGCCCCATCTTGGGCCGGGGCCTGGCACCCGAAGAAGTCTCCGCGGAGGTGCTGAGGCGCGTGGGGAGCCGTGTTTTGTTTTTTTGTTTTTGGGGCCCGTTTTCTTCCGTTTGCTTTTTTTTTTGGTTTTTGGCCCCCGTTTTGGGTGGGTTCTTAAAGTTCAGATGGACACATACCCACCATCAAATGTCAGCAAAGGTTGTTTTTGCTTAGGGGCCCGTTTTGGGTGGTGGGTTCTTAAAGTTGGGCAACAGGATGTGTTTGACCCGTTTTGGGGGGTGGGGCTTGAATGTTAAAAAAGGGAAGCCGGCATTTTGGGGTATAAAGTTCAGTTGTAAGGCAACAGGATGTGTGTGCGTGTTTTTCGAGGCCACCCCGTTTTTGGGGTGGGGTTAAATGTTTCAAAAGGAAGACGCCTTTCGTTTTAGGTCGGATTTGGACACATACCCATCATCAAATAGAGGTACATGTTTTTTTTCTCGTGCAAAATCGTAGCTTGAAAACTTTCAGGTCTGATCTCCCCTGGATGTTTGCAATTGATGATCAATGGATGGCATGCTTTGTGGTTCGATCGCCAGGAAGCTTCGCAGGGATGCCGCCTCGTTCCTAAATGCGGACATCACAAAGGCGGTGATCACTGTGCCTGCGTGCGCACCGAAGTCCAGAGCCAGGCTTCCCTTTGCAGCCCTTGGGTGTGCCTTCTTTTCGGATTTGGACATCCCCCCAAAAAAAAGAAGAAGAAGAAGAAGAACGGATTTCGGCTTTCCTCTTGGTTTCCCTTTAAGATTACCAAAACGGTGGTACCCTCAAAATTCATGGCGCCCACAGCAGCGCTTCACAGCGTAACTTTCCCTTTGAAACCACCAAACAAGTGGTAGCAACTCCAAAGAAGGACACCCCAGCGCGCTTCCACAGAAAGGTGGTGCCAACTCCAAAAAAGGGGACTCACTTTGTTTAGGTCCCCCAGTAGTCCCCTTTTACCCTTTTTTGGGAGGCTTCTCCTACTAAAATAGACAGAGAAAAAATGGTTCCCTTCCTGGAACCCCAAAAGACCAAATCTAAATAGTCGTCCAGAAGTGGGACATGTGAGAACGGCCGTTTGCTCCAAACACGGCCGTTTCAGGAGAGTCGGATGACTGAATTAAGTTTCAATATTTTGTGCGGCACTTCAGCCGCAGTTCGCAAGGAATAACGCAAAAGCTGTCCTACTGCGTCCAGTTGTTTTAAAAGTCTAGGAACCCATGATCGATGGCGCATGCCAGCTTTCGAAAGCGTACCAGGGTTCGACTAATCCAACAATTGTCCAATTCAAAGCTCTTTGATGTGAAGCTCTCTTGGCCTTTTTCCTCGCACGCAATCATTTCTGCCATTTGATACGCAGCCTGCTCTCGAATAATGCTTCGAAGGCAACATATTGTTCGAAAGCTCCTTTTCGGAAACATCGAACAAGCCTCTTTGGAACCCCTTTTCGAAAGCAACCTTTCGAAAGCCGCTTTCAAACCCCCTCTTTCAAAAGCCTCCATTTGAAAGACCCCTTTGAAAGCCTATTTCGCACTTTCAAACCCCCTTTCGAAAGCCGCCTTTCGAAACCTTCTTAGCGCCCGCCTTCGAACGCCCCCCCCTTTTTGAAAGCCCTTTTTGAAAGCCTATTTCGAACCTTTTTTCGAAAGCTACGTTTCGAAAGCGACCGGGCAAAGTTGAATTCGATGCCGATCAAACACAATTTGAGATCCGAAAAAAACGCGGCTTTTTGAATCTGGTCGTTTGCATGGGTAAGAATGGGCGTTGCACGGGTAAGAATGGGCGTTGCACGGGCAGGAACAGTTGTTTCGAAAAATCAATTTCGACCAACAAAAACGGTGATTGGCCAATCAACCTGAGCTCGAATGCGACAGACCCAGGATGGTTCGATCGAAATACGTTCTTCGAACACGCAGCGTTCAGGTATGCATCTGTACCAGTCGAAAAAGGGCAGCTCTTTATTTTATGCATGGGACCCTTCCAACATCCAGAATCTAAAAGTCGAAGCTGTCCTACTTAACTACAGCTGACTTCAATCGGTGTTGTTGTTTTTTTGGTGGTGTCCCAAAGTACGTGTTTTCTTATCCGCGGGTCTTGGGACAACAGTAAATTTGCTCGTTTTGGGTACAAGCCCCGCGGTTCACTATTTCAGTGCAACGTTGGCATGACTTTTGCATGCGAGCATTGAAGAAGACACTTTGCATGGGCCTTTTACCAAATATGATTATTTTCGGTTCGCAGTTTTAGCATTGAAGAATCTTTGGTCCCCACACCGAAGGAACCTATGCGTGTCATCCATATTGGCAAACACATGGCGGCAAACTGAGGTTTCCCGCTTCTTTTGTTGTGCTCTTAATTTGTCATATGGACTTACTATTCTTGCTTAGGCTGGGCTGCAAGTCATTTTACCGGCTGTGAGTACATCCCTGCCATGCAGATTCTGCCTCTTTCCTGTCAGCCACCCTGGTCCGGCCAGTTTCGGGCGAAGTGAGTCAAGAACGGCCGTGAGACAAAGCAACCATTTATGTTTAGTCGTTTCAGGCCCCAGGTTATTCTAACCTCTCCACTGGAGGACCCAGTTGTGTCCCTTTGCTTTTTTTTCCGCTTCAGGTACTTTGACAACTCTCAGCGGCAGGCCACCAAGGCCGCCGGGAAGCTGGCGGGCCTGGAGGTTCTCAGAGTCTGCAATGAGCCCACCATGGCAGCACTGGCGCCAAGGCCCCAGAGTTGAGACGGGCGGTGGCTCGCTCAAACCATGGGGAGGAGTCCCCCAAGAAACTGGGAATCATCAAAAGAATGGGATCCTCCCAAAGAAATGGAACCCACAAAAAGGAATCCACCGCGCGGAAATATGGACACAAAGACAACCTGCAGTGGTCCTAGCGGTTGAACATTCTGAGCCACACCCCAAATAGCCCAGACTGGATTAAATCCTGGCCCATTGACAGGTGCACTTGAAGATGCATGCAGTCGTGAACAGCTATGGGAGTTACTCAACACTAGGCACTCCTGCGGGTAGGTGGTTTCCTTTTGGTTTCCCTTTGAGACAAACCAAAAAGGGGTCCTCTATGTTGAAACAACCTCCTTTTAACTGGATCCTGTGAGTCCCGAGGTAACATATCATGTTGCCCCCATATGAATCAAGGTCTGATTCCTTACCAAATCCGGGGACACCCCCCCATTGATATACGGGGGTTGATTAATACTGGGTCAACATGACTGGATCCGGTGGCTCCCAAGGTATGGGCTTGACCAGAAGGCGATGTCGGCAGCCTAGGCGAACGCGATGGTTCCCGCCCCACAGAAGCTGCCGGAAAGGACCCCGGGGTTTAAGGGAACAAAAGCCAGCCACTATATGGGTCGTCTTTCTTTGAGGGTAGCCTCTTTTGGTTGGTTTTGCAGGAAACGAAAACAAGCGAAGCCCATTTTGGCGGTCACCTAAAGAAAGACACAACGACATAAAGGATATGTACCCCGTTTTGCTGGTCTTGGTGGTTTTGGGGAAAGCATGTCTTCCGTCCGATCCTGAGGCTCTTTATGCTGGTCTTTGACCTGGGGGGTGGCACCTTTGATGTCTCGGTCATGGAGGTGCCGGTGGTAGTGGTTTGTGGGTGTTTGGGGTGTTTTTGTGTGAGGCGAAGGATATTCTTGTCAGGCAATTGGTTCAGGAATCAGGAGGGAAGACCGAACAGAAACAAACACATGTTCACGAGTTCCATCTATTCCTGCTGGTGCGATAGGGAATGATCGAGCACGGGTGTTGGTGTTGGGAATTGGATCCCATAGGGGATGTGTCATAGGTGTCATTCCAACTCCTTCTCTGGTGAGAACCAGCAAGATTATTACACACACATCACAAATCCCATATGAGTGACTCGCACCTCATGCTGTGACCTTTGCTTGGAGGCTGGCGACGGCGTGTGCGAGGCGGGCCGCCCGATTCGAGCAACCCCACTTGAATGTCCTCAAACCCTCAGTAGATGGGTGTGTCCTTTTTTTTGGGAACCCCCTTTCTGTTGGTTTTAAAGGGAACAAAGTGGAAAAGAGAAATCGACCATTGGAGGTTCCCGTGTTTTACGACCCGTCGACTGTCCCAGTCGAGTGGGGTGATTTCGCGCTGGTGGGGTCCCCATGTGGCGGGGTGACCTGTGCGCACGAGCGCGAAGTAGGTTCGGGAGAGCCGGGCTTTGAGTTCTCAAGTGGACAGGACTCACTTGAAGCATGATCGAAAAGCGAACACCCGGGTCCCAACAGCCGCTTTTCCAACCATGTCCGAAATCCCCTTGGTACGGTAACCAAAGAATGCAGAGGTGGTGGGATGGAGGGACCCCCAAAACCAAGTGGCCATGGGCCATTATCTATGGTTCCATTTTGGGTGGATGAACATCTATTTGCCACCTATTTCCTGGGTTTTGACCCACAGTTAAGTCATCTCCCTTGAACAATCCCAAGTCATCCTCCCTTGGAAAACCCATGAAAACCCACCCCACGGGTCCCTAGACCGCCTAGACCCATGAAAACCCATGGAGTGGCTCCCTTGAACGCGCGCAAGTGGCCGCGAGGTCTTGGCCACCAACGGAGATACGCAGCTGGGGGGCGACGACTTCGATCAGCGCGTCCTCAGCTGGCTGCTGCAGCGCTTCCAGCAGCAGCATGGCCTCGACCTCCGAGAGGAGAAGCAACACCCAAGCGGAGAATTAGCAACGAGCGGATGGCGGATGTGCAACCCAGGGCTTCAGTGGGTTGTAATATGCTATAAACAAGCTTACAACCAGGGCAACTGAGGTTCGTTGGCATGAAAATCCAGATTTCTAGAACCTACCAAGTGAGTTGAGCATCCAAGAATGCGATTGGGGCTTGCGCACCAGGCACAAAGGAGCAAATAAAACCATGTTTGCAATTATCAAGTATTGCAGTTGTTTTTCCTTTTTTTCCGGAAAGCATGTAATGTAGTTTGGCATGGGTCTTGATGTGGCTCGTGAATGTTTTGGCATTTGGGTGTTTCTCCAAATTATGGACCTCTCCAGGTTGGTTTCCTTTGGTTTCCCAATTAACAGCCATCCCAGAAGGGGTCCGATTCCTACTTGAATTTTGGAGACACCCTTTTGGGTAGGGTCCATTTTTGGGGCTACCAACTATTTTTGACCCCAGGTTGGTTGCCTTTGGCTTCCCATCAAAAGCCATCCAAGGGAAACACGCCCATTTGATTTCCTTTGGTCTCCCAAGCCAAAACCCCCCAAACACGGGGTCCGAATCCGTTTTTGAGACAAACTCATGTGGGTATGGGTCACAACTAACCCACCACAGGTCAAGTCGTCCTTGTTTCCATTCCCCGATCGGGCAACCCATTTTGGCTTTCTTATTTTTGACCACCACCCACTTGCTTCGCCGCCCTTCAAAAAACAAGTCAGACACACCCATTTGATTTCCTTTTGGTTTCCCAGTTCATAACCCACCCAAAACAGGGGGTCCGCAACCCATTTTTGACCACACCCACGGGTTAGCGCCGGTGACACTGGTGAGGACAAGCAGGCGCTGCAGCGGCTGCTGGAGGCCAGTGAGAAGGCCAAGGTGGAGCTCTCCTCCCTCCAGGAGGCCACGCTTCGACGTCGATGCGTTGATTTTTGTTGGTTTGAGGGTCGATGAACCACGGGGCGGGAGCTGCAGATGGGAAGGGAAAAGGGGACCGGGAGCTGCATGTAGTTCGGAGTCTTTTCGGAGTCTTTTGGAGTTGTCTTTTTCTTTAAGCCACCAAAATACTCCGAGACCAACTGCAGCTTGCTGCATCCGGAGTGGATCGGTCTGTGTCTCGTCTCATAGCCAGCACTGGCCCCCGAAAAACGAGGTCCGCGTCTCGGTTCCCTTCATCGCGGCGGACGAGTCGGGACCTCTGCACGTGGAGGAGGTCCTCACCCGGGATTGCTTCGAGGCAAGGGTTGAGCGTGGCGGCTGGGTTTGAGATATGAAGATTGGGTTTGTCTGAAAATGCGAGTCCCCCCAAAAGAAAAGAAAGAACGAAAGAAAGAACGAAAGAAAGGAAAGAAAGAGGGCGATGACTTTTGGTTTCCCTTCGGACAAAAACCACAGCGGCGCCCGTTTTGTGGAACATCCACATGGGAGTTTCTGGCGTGGCGCTGGCATGGCGTTGAAAATTTTCTGCGACTCACCGCGTCAGGAGCTGTGCGAAGACCTGCTGAAGCGCTTGGAGACGCCGGTGAAGCAAGCCTTGGAGGAGTGGGGGGCTGACCGGAAGTCCCAAACCGAACCGGGCCAGCTGAAACCTGTGACGCCTACGAGATACCTCCAGATGAATCAATGGAAATGGAGATGGTTTCTCTTGTTTTTTGGGTAGATGTCTGGTTTGGGAACCATAACTTCTACAGAAGAACCAGGGAGGAGGTATCTTTTTGCAGTACATTTGCTGGTCCTTTGCGCCTTTGTCCTCTTTAGCCCTCTTCGGCCCTCTTGCGTCCTTGTCAGTCCGCAATGGTTATACTGTGGATGGACGAAATCCATTTCGCACCACTGTTCAGAAACCTTGAATGATTCGATTCCCCTACATGAACACAGGAACAAACTTTCCTGGTGCAAGAAGCAGATGTCGCAACCATCCACAGCTCGGAGTCCGAATCACTCAAAATCCTCCGAACGAGGCCCAAACGAGGCTCTCAGTCCTTGATCTGGAGTTTTGTCTGCGCAGGATGCGCGGGTGAAGACCAGGGCATTGAGGGAGGCCAGGCGATGAGATGGCGTCAAGCTCTTGCAACATGAGGGGTTGATTTTGGTGGAAACCCCAAACCAATTGGTTTCCCGTTGGTTTCCTTTGGTTTTTCTTTGGTTTCCCTTTCAGACAATGAGAGAATGGGTATCAAAGAAAGACACACCCATGAGCCTGCCCTCTTGGCTCTTTTGCACAGGTGGTTTTGGTGGGTGGCTCTACACGCATTCCGGCCGTGCAGACCCTTGCGCGGGACGGAAGCTGAGGGCAGGGCGGACTGGGAGTGTCAAGTTTGTTGTTGTCGTCGCTTTTTGTTTTTGGGGAGGGAATTCTTGTTTCTAGTTTTTTGGGGGGAGGGTGGGAGTTCTTTGTTTTTTTTTGGCGGGGAGGAGGGGAGGGTTGGCGCCATGCCAAATCGTGGCGCCAAGATCTTGCAGAGTCCGAGTCAGGAGCTCACAGATTTCAAGCCGGTGAACTCTTCGATTAGCCCGGATGAGGCAGGGCCGCCCAGGTTAAGTTTGCTGGGCTCCAGCATAACTGTTGATGTGTGCATATGCGCTTTGTGCATATGCGCTCTGTGTGTGTGTGTGTGTGTGTGTGTCTGTGTCTGTGTCTGTGTCTGTGTCTGTGTCTGTGTCTGTGTCTGTGTCTGTGTCTGTGTCTGTGTCTGTGTCTGTGTCTGTGTCTGTGTCTGTGTCTGTGTCTGTGTCTGTGTCTGTGTCTGTGTCTGTGTCTGTGTCTGTGTCTGTGTCTGTGTCTGTGTCTGTGTCTGTGTCTGTGTCTGTGTCTGTGTCTGTGTCTGTGTCTGTGTCTGTGTCTGTGTCTGTGTGTGTGTGTGTCTGTGTGTGTTTTCTTCTTCTTTTTCAGAGGGTATCCATATGTGTTTGTGGGGTGGTTAAAAAAAGGTCAGCCAAAGGGAACGCCGAGATCCGTTTCTAGGGTCGCTGTTGACGACTGACATACCGCACTGGTGTGGATCATTTCCAGGTGGTGGCCATTGGAGCTTCAGTGCAAGCAGCTATGATCGCTGGCGAGGCCGGGGTGATGCGTTCGGCTTCCGCTTCTGGGGGCTCCAGATGTGTGTACTTTTCTTAGGGACCCCACACATGGATTTCGGGCTTCCTTTCCTCCTGCGCAAAGAAAGGAAGAATAACAAAAACTCCACCCACATTTTGAGGCTTTAAGACCATTGGACCTGGGAACGGCGCGTGCTGAGTTTGAAGTGGCGGTTAGGTCAAGGACATCATGCTGATCGACGTCACGCCCCTGACGCTGGGTGTGGAGACGGACGGCGGCGTGTTCTCCGCTGTCATGGAGAAGGGCACTGCAGTGCCCTGGAAGGCGACGGCCGAAAACTTGAGAGCTACATTGCTTGTTTAGAAGCAGAGAGCTACGTGGCTCGTTTCAGCCAGAGAGCTACATGGCCAGTTCCCATTGAAGCTAAACGGGTGAGTGCAGTTCCCTGAAGGACATTGGCTTTTGTTTTCGGTTGCGCTCCGGTCGTTGTTGTTCGCCCAGCGGAAGCCAGCCATTTGGGTATGGGTCCAAATTAATCCAGGACATGGGTTAAATCGTCCTTGTTTTCATTCACCAGGGTTCCATGTTGGGGTGACCCGATTTTTGACCCACACCCATTTAAGAATCAGTGCGTCCAGCTGTGATTCTTGCATTCTCTCAGTCGCTGAGAACCAGGATGAACGATCCAACAGGCAAATCGCAATTTGCAGGGTCCTTTGAGCCCATTCACCGCCTAGTTTGAGCCGGCGCCTCTCCGCAGGCGAAGCGGATCTTCACCACCTCCGGTGATGCCCAAGATGCCATCGAGGTACAGAGCTCGGTCTTCACCAGCTCTGCTTTCTTTGGGTCACATAAGGGTCTCGGGAATGCCATGTGCATGTGTCGAAGGGAACCCCCTAAAACTGGCTGAAGTCCTTTTAGCGACTCGTCATAGGTGTCCTTTTTGGTTGTCTTGGCCGCAAAATGGATGGGTTTCCCTGCTTTACCTGGTGGTTTCATCATCTACCAGGGAAACCCATCTATTTGCCCCAAAAGCACACCTATGCGCCTCATTTACTCAAGCCTTCTCAGGCCAAGTTGCAAATTGGAGCTGGGCCCGAGGTGGTGGTACTCCAGGGGGAGAGGCCCTTGGCAAAGGACAACAAGAAGCTCGGCATGTTCCGACTGGACGGCATTCCACCAGCTCCCAAAGGCGAGTTGAGGAGCCTTCCACGGGGTGGGCTGATGATTCGGGGAAGTTGAATGGGACATGGGGTGGAGGTCGTGGATGTCCCGCCACTTTAGGGGGTGTTCGATGTTTCGCGCTCATGGCCATTTCGGTTTAATTAGGAGCCCGTGAAAAGGGAGTTTCGTTGGTGTGAACTTGTTTGCGGGAAGGGTGTTAGGATCCATTTTTGTGATATCCCTTGGGTATCTCAGGGGCTATTTTCCACATGGGTGTGGGTCAAAATTAAACCACCAGGGAAGTGCATTTTGTAGTCCAAGTTTCCTTTAATTACCAGGGTTCCATTTTGGGTACATATTTTTGACCCACAGCCACAAGTGTTGCACAAGGCAGAGCATCGTGCGAAGCCGTGCAGCGCCTCTTGTCAGGCGTCGCAAAGATTGAGGTCTCCTTCGACATCGACGTCGAGGCCTTGCTAAGAAGCAAACGCCCGGCCTTTTCAATCAAACAACACCAACGCAACAAGCGTTCCTGTTGGCTGTGCATTGCTTTTTGTGCTTGAAACGCATTTGGTTCAAGTGGACAAGTGCGCAATTGTGTGGGATGCTTACTAAAACAGTTGGTTTCCCAACCAAAAGGGAAATCCAGAAGCCATTTTGGGAAACTCGTGCTCATAATGTTGGTTTGGGCATACGCATCGGCCCTTTGGACTGTCGCTTGTGCAGGGTATCCTCACGGTCTCTGCCAAAGACTGGGCGACGAGCCAGGAAAAGACCATTCGCATCGAGGACATGACATTCGGCTGACCGCCGCTTGCATTTTCTTTCTTTTTTGTAAAGCAAAAATGTGAAGCATGGTGTTTGTTGCGAAAGTGTCTTCAAGCTGATGCAGGACTCCTCTTCTCTAGATGATGCCGAGGCTGGGTGCGGAGTTCCATGCGTTCAAAATCAGCTCCTTGAGGGAGGAGCGGTCCAGATCCATTTTTTTGTCCGTGACCAGCGGCCGCACTTGGGCATGCAGCCATAGGGTATCCTTTTCAGGTGGGACCCCAGGTGGGTTTACAGGGGGCGGCAAGAGGAACACCACAAGTCTACATCCGTTTCCCTGCTTTGATCCATTCTGCTCCGGAACACTTAGGGTCCGGGACCCCGAAACAATGACGCGCCATGGATTTCGGCTTTCCTTACAAACCCAAAAAATGAGGAACCAAGCCCCAAAAGGGTACCCTTACAAACCACACCCTTGTGGCAGGTGCAGCGCATCCTGGACGAGGCGGAGGCGAAGTGGACAGAGGACGAGGAGGCCAAGTTCCAGCTGGAGCTAAGGCCGGCGCCTAAGATAGGGTGAGCCCCAAAATCGGTGGCTCGTTTTTTTCCTTTTGTTTCTCGGAGTTGATACCCCTGCTTTGTTGTGTTTGAAGGGAAACCGAAAGGAAACCCACCCTTCGTTTGGGGTCCCCTGAAAAGGGACACACCCAAAGAGTGGTTTTCCTGCGGTGTCCCTTTCAAAACCCCCCTAAGGCGGGGGTTCAACCCGCCGCACAATTTGCGGCCATGAAAGGCTGGGGGATAAGATGGGTTGGGACAAGCTGGTTCCCGACGCTGGTTTCACGGGACAGAAGCCAAGCGATTTTGAGACACCGCCACTGGCCAACCCTCGCTTCGCAGGTACGCCGCTTCTCGCCTTCTGGAGCAGACTTCGCAGAATCTCTTAGAGCTAGGCTGGAGCTGTTTTCGGGCTGAGAGAGGGCAAGGCTTCATTGGTGGCATGTCTCATTAAAAAAAATCGCCGACCCTATAAAAAATGGTGGCATTTCCTTCTTGTTCCGTTTAAGCCATCCTCAAACAAATTGCTGTCAAACACGCACACACCGTCTTTTTTGTGCGGGCTGATGTTTAGTATGGGTGTCTCTCTCTTTTTTTCTGGGAACTTCCCTTTGGTTGGTTTTGAAGGGACTCCCAAAGGAACGAAGGAAGAACCCGTTTTGTAGGGTTCTCCCATTTGTAAGGACAAACCCATATGGCCATGGGTCATAACCTATGCCTCCATTTTGGGGCGGATGAACACCCATGTACCACCTATTGTGATGTTCACCGGGGGTACAGGGTTTTGACACAAACCCATATGTTCTATGCGCACATCGCGCTTATGTTGAGAAAGCCCGGTTAGCCCGCAGTGTCCCATCTTCCACTAAAATAGGTTCTAAAATGGGTGGTGAATTCACCTACCCCAAAATGGGATCCCAAAACGGCTTTGACAACCACAGCCATTTGGACTAAGCCGCAGCTTTCCGTTTCTTTCTGGCTTGGGGGTTATGAACATGGGATAACCATTGGGGGGAACCAATAGCAAGTTGGGGGAAACCATGCGTAGCTCGTGCCGAATTTTTGAGACACCGCCCGCTTGGTGTTTTTTTTTTTTTTTTTTCTGCCAGGCTACAAGGCCCCGGCGGATGCGCGGCTGGCACTTGAGCCCAAGCTGAAGGAAGTGAAGGCTGATCTTGGGCTCAAGGGCCAGGTGTAGTCCCCATTCTGAATCCAGGGATCTGAATCTTTCCAGAAAACTCCAAAAACCCAGGGGAAACGGCTGGTTGTCGAAAGGAACGATGGTTGAAAAGAATGGGGAATCAACCCCTAGAGTCACACTCAAAACCGATTCGGGTAGATGAAGGCCAAGGGGAAATCCCATTAAGTAAATGGGTGCGGATTTTTACGCCTTGGTAATTCTATATATGAGGGGTAGACTATTTTAATGCCGGGTTTTGATTGTGCCTCACTTGAGCCATGTTCAAAACCCGAGGCAAGTGAAGGTCAGTAATGTTTAGTTTCAGCTATAGATGGGCGCCGCGGCCGCCAGTCTGATTCTTAGTGGTTGTGGGTACAGCGGTTTGATTATGGCTCACCTTGATTTTCTTTTCCCTGGATTTCCAGCCGCTGCATTGGTTTGCCGCGTGGGGCTACATGACTGCCGACTGCCGACTACGCAGGTCCTGATGGAGGAGGAGGAGACAGATCACTTCAAGTTGATGGATGCGGTGGATGCACTCCGGGCCTGGATTTGAGGTTTGCGCAGCTCGAAAGTCCTGGAACCAAGGCTTTGAGTATCTCAAGCGGGGGTGGGGTCCTTTGAGTTTTGCGGTTTTCAGTTTGACACATCACATGTTTGCCAGGTGAGCTTGATGTTTACAGGTTGGAGATACCATCAGCTTTGGGATGGACGCGCAAGTCTACTGGGAACTGAATGACGCGTCCAAGAGTTATTCAACAGGTTTTGATTGCGGCGTGATCCCCAGGGGGTTTTGATTGCAGTGAGTCTCCCTTGAAATGTTTACAGGTTGGATGATACGAGCGAAGTCTATCAGCTGGGACGCCAGACCTTGCGATTCGAGCTCATGAAGCTGGGTCTGCGCGTCTACGGGAAGCAGGCGCTGGGTGACACTTCTGCGTGGCCTTGCGCTGGTTGGGAGGGTGGGCGGAATCGAAGCCCTTGGGGTAGGTTTAGGGAAACCAACATGAAGCCATTTGGGGGGGGTTCCGTTCCTGATTTTTGAGACCATGTCGGCCTTTTTCGACGAGTGCCACGAATTGGATCCAAGGGAAAGAGTGTGGACTACGCAGTGCATTTTGGAGCTTCTTTGGTTTGGAGTACCATGCTGAAATGTTGAACATCATTTTGTTCTTTGTCGTTTAAATGTGCTTATAAGATTGCAGAGCCTAGAGGCGAGCCTGGAACGAGTCCAATGCTTTGAGTCGGTCCATGAGCCAAAAAGGGCCATAGAAGCCAAGGGCGAAAAGAGCCTTCTTTGGGCCCATCCAAAGCGGTTTCAAGAGAATTTGGCTTGGTTGGCCGACAAGTCAGGTACCCCTGAATTGGTGGCTTTGGATTGGTGGTTTGGGGGTGCAGGAGCCAATCTTGGCATCAAAAACTACGAGACTTCCCCTCCCCCCACGTTGCCACGGCACCTGGCAGAGGGTTTCTTGAGCAAGTTACTCCTCCAAGTGCCCCTTTTGCAGGTGCCTTCTGTTGGCGGAAGGGTAGAACCTTCTGACGTAAATTGGCTCTTAGAATTTTCCTCTTACACCCTCCAAAATCAGCAGGTTTTATCTGGAATGCTAAACTAGGCTGATTCAGAGGGCATAATCCCAGAGTGTGATAGCCCTCCCACAAGTGCTTTCTGTTAGTGGGACGAAGGGTAGAACCTTCCGACCTAAATGGACCGACCCTTCGGGCGCCCGAGCTCAGTGGAGCTCGGCCTGCGCCGGTCAGTCTGTGATAGGTGGCGCCGGATGGCGCCCCGGGCCCTGCGAAGCCGCGCCTGGTGGGTGGCAGTGCCGGGGGCGGATACATTCTGCAGGAGTGTCGGATGCGGTGAAAGGGATGGGACGTAAGAGCTTTTTTGGGTGATAATTTTTTCGGAGGCTCGGCGCCCGTTGTTGGGGTTGGCTTAAAGGGAAGCCAGAAGGACAAGCACTTTTTCTCTTCTTGTGGAGGGCCGGGGAGGGGGGGGGTCGGGTCCAAACCCTACTTTGACACGTCCATGGGAAGGGCGAGGCAAAGCAGAGGATGCGTTGGAAGACAGCAGACAGGGAGAGACGAAAGGCGAACGGCAGATGTTACGGCCTCGGGTTCGGGTGCAGGAGGATGAGGTCTATGACGAGGCTGCAGACAAAGCAGAGAGTGAGAAGTGGGCCAACTTGAGGAAGAAGGCGCAGGACATGTACGGCCGGGGCAGGAAGGTTTAAAGATCTGCTAAGCCGCTGGCATCCGTTTTGGAGTCCGGCGCGGAAAATGGAGTCCGCGCCAGGCTGACGGTCGAGGGGAGGGCATGCAAAGCCACTCTCATGCCAAGGTGGCACGTGCCACGTTCCAGCATGCCTTGGGCGTTAACCAGAGGGAGGCATTTGTCAGAATCCGACTGTGAGCTGAAGCCTGCGTGATATCGAATCGTTGTTTCTTGCACCATTTCTTGACCTTTGCTTTGTCCATCAGCATATTTGCAATGGGCTACGTTTGTTGTCATCTTTTGTAGCAAGGGGTGAAGTTGCACACACCTCCCAATTATCATTGGGAAATGGAGGTTACTCACCAACTCCCATGTGGCTGTGGATCAAAACAAAAGTTACCATTTTGGGGTAGGTGCACCACCCATTTTAGTCTATTTTAGTGGGGATGGGATGTTCACTGGGCATATTCGCCGTGTCACATGCCGCGCGTTGGGCATGGACCGCATGGACTCGCGGATCTGCCGCCACGTCGGCTCCAGCCCGGGCGTCATGCCGTCTGACGAGCAGGCTCGGAAAGGGCAGAGATCGATTCGGAACGCCTTCGATTCTGCTGAACTCGGCTGGCAGCATGAACCTAAAACCTCAAGAATCCAACGAAAATCTGGGTGATTGCAACCCGAAATTATGGTTGAACTCCCTTTGTTATGAGTGTGAGGGTCAAGGAAAACGGGAAACGCAGCATCCACAGAGCAGAATATTCTAAAGGTGCATGGGCTCCTGTTTTGGAGCGAGAGAAACACATAGAACTCAGGTGGCTTCACATGACATGCACCAACACGGACCTGTCGGGCCTTCGGAAGGAGTCCTGGCTGAAAAAACCCTACTCACACCCCTACAAATTAACATGGACCCCACAAAAGGGGGTCCATTCCCCAACAAGAGACTCCTCTACAAATATGTGTTTTTCCTGGGTTCCTTCCTTGTAAGGACATGTTCATGTAAAAGCACTCCAAAAAAGACCCCCGCCAGCTGGATGTTTCGTCCATCCGGTTTGAAAGACGAACTAACTCCGCATTTTTAAGATCGGGATCCAATTGACAGGCCTCCTCAACCCGTGGAGCAGTCCTGGCGTGCTGCCGGCCTGGCGATGAAATGGTAGTGCCCGGGGGCTTTGGGCTTTCGGGGGGCATCTGACCGCCAGGTTTTTTTGGGGCTTGCCTCGAGGATGATATCATCCGGTTGGTGGCCCTGATCACTCAACCACCAGTTTTAAGCGCATTCCAGCATGTGAGGGCCCCACACGATCCCTTGGAGAAGTCCGCAAGTTTATTGTAGTGAAATTTCCCTGACTCTTAAATAATCTGTTGAATTTAGGAGGATTTCTGAAGGATACGGAATTTCTATTTTTTTCCAGTTTCAGTGGCGATGGTTTCAATGGCCACCGCAAGTAAATATCGCAACCTAAGGGGAAGACCCCAGGCGAGGCTTCCGGACCGGGCAGCCAGGCCTGGTGCCAGGTTGACGGCCGCGGCCCCGGGTGGACGGCTCTGGAGCTTCGGGGCAGCTCTTCGGGGGTGCTTCTGTTGAGGGCGTTCGTTTTGGGGTTGGTTTCAAAGGGAAGGTCAAAGCAAGCCAGCCTTAGGGTTCAACTCCCAGGAGAATCATGGTTGACCCAATTTAGATGATGACAACAATCCTTAGGCGAGCCATTGTGGATATGTGCACTCAACCGTTGGTTGGACGGTAGATTTAGATGATAATCCTTAGGTAGGCAATCTTGGTTACATGAACCCAACCGTTGGTTGAATGTCTAGTTTGGATGTCCAAGCATCTATGAGGGTACCCCTATTTTGGTCTGCGAGGTGACTGGTTGAGCAAGTATGACACTAACAAGGCACTCTCAACTGATCACGCCAACCTTGCCAAACAGGACACCACCCAAGCGTGTTTCTCCATCCTATCTCCATTGGTTGCTGCTTGCGACAAGCCATCCTTGCAATGTGCAGACTCGTGCCTGGGCATCTTTTGAACTAGAGCCCAGGCATGTATTTGTGGTTGATGGAGAGTCACGGGAGCAACACTCAAACCCGCATAAATAAATGTAAGGCACAGTCCCTCGCCCTCTTAGTTCTTTATGTGGCTCTGAGTAAACCACTTTACTTGCTGGTGCTCGGCAGGGAATGAGTTGGATCGAGAAGACATCCATCCAGTATGGTTTCCTTCATTCGGGAATCCACTTCCGGTTCATTCCCTCATTCCCTACCTATCGCACCAGCAAGTTTAGTACCCTCCCACCAACAACTTGGAAGTGCAAAAAGGCCCTTTTCAAGAGGAAAGTAGTCTTTCTACAGGGGTCTGTGCACTTCCATGTTAGCTGGTGGGAGGGTACCAGGTGTTGGATCACGAAGGCTTTTTTCGCCGAGGTTGAGACGCCCCTGGACCAGGCTGCCGCCAAAGCCATTCTGGGCACTCGAGTTGTAGAGGCGCAGTCCGCAAAAAACACGAAGTGATGCATGCAGAGAGATAGGGTGGACGGTTGCGAAATTCATTTCGCACCACCGAAATGAAACCATGGTGGAAGCTGTTGTTTGCTGCAGTATTTACAGGTAAATCAAATCATTTCAGGGCTTCCCAGGTGGTGCGAAATCCATTTCGCCCATGGATGCCCTAAATATTGCAAGTAGGGAACTTGAGGGACAACCTGTTACTGTGCATGACTTGTGGTTGCTTAATCAACCCAACGTGGCCTTCTTCCCATTGGAGTGTGACTGGTTTCAGGCAGTCGAGAAGTTTTCCGAGTGCCTGAATGCTTGCATGCAGGCTGGCAAGCGTCAAACTGCGCCGGAATTTTGCTTACCCCCTGGCTTTCCCTGTGCGCAGGTCCCTGATGGCTGGGCAGCAGATCTCCATCGCCCGGTTGCAAGCAAAGAGCGCGCGGTTGCTTGGCGCTTGACGCTGCTTGGCACTTGGCATGCTGTGCATCGAAACTTCGGCATGAACGCCTGCCGCTTTCTTGCGCGCTGAAGTCTGAACGGCAACATGACTTGTTTGTCTAGCACGAGACCACGACAAGACTTACGGCGTTTAAAGTGTAGGCAAGAGCCCACAATGCACCAGACGGCTTTGCCGCCTACATTTTGGTGTGCAACTCACAAACCATAGCCTGTGGCAGCCTACCTGATGGATCTTGGGTAGCATTCTGTGCCCTGGATGCAGATATCCAGAAGGTGTTTCGGCGAGTCCGGACATATCCTGGCATATATGGGTTTAAACCCGCCCAAAGAGACAAAAGGGGTACCACCAACAAAAGACGGGCCACCCATATTCGTCCCTGAGCCGGCTGATCTGGAGCCTCTTTGTGCAGGCCATGGAGAGCCATTCGGTGGAATTTATGGACCTCAGCGGGGCGCCAAAGCGGAAGGCAACAGGGCACCGGATCGAGTCTGTTTCAGATCGAGTCGCGACTTGACCTCAAGACTGACTCAAGACCCTTCAAAGAGTCAAGGAAGTGGACGTTCTGGGCTTCCCCAAAAGGAACGTAATTATCCAAGAACCCTCCAACATAGCTTTTCAGCACACCCCAACCCTTTCACAGTCCAGATGCTCACCAGGTATGTTGGAGGCGTCAGCTTCCATTGGAGGGATGGCGATGTTTTGCTTGCGGAACTCTCGCAGGATGGACCGCCAAATCGGAGCGAAGCTGTTGCCCCCGAGAAAGCAAAATCGTTTGTGTTGATGTGCTGGACTTTGGTGTCTTGTTTGTACAAGGATGGTGTAATAAAAAAGAGTAATGGCCATTTACTTAGGCACATTTTTTTTTTTCATCGAGCTTTACTAAAATTAATGCATTGTTTGCTTTATTGTCCTGTTGGTTTTAAAGGGAAACTATGACTCCTACAAATTTTCTTTTTTTCCCAGGCGCAAAAATGGATGGGGCATGGGGCTCAATGGTGGCACTCCTTTGCTAGGCAAAGAGCCTGACCAATGACGGCCAAGCTGTGCCGGGCGCTCAGTTTTTTTCTCAAAATGCCCCACCCGAGTGGGATGTACCCACGTAAGGTTCAATCCAGGTATTTTTGTGTTAAGAAATATTACTTCACCTGTTGTTGGCAAGTTTTTAGGCTTTGTTCTTTCTTGAATCTGTTCATTTTTTTGGTAGGGGGCTGCAAAAGACAGCTTTTGGCCACCATACCAAGAGTTACCATTCTGCCCACTACCCCCCCCCCCCCCCAGTTGCCCTAGTTGGAACCATGACTGTAACTTACGAAGTTGGTTGCACAAAGAATGGCAAGGGTGGGGTTGATCAAAACTTCTGGCCCCCAAATGACCAAGGATAAGTTTTCCCATTTGGCTGTGGGTCAAAAATATGTACCCCAAATGGAACCCTGGTAAGTGGAAATATGAACCAAAACCCTGGTCCACTGGTGGTTTAATCTTGACCCATACCCATTTAGTATTCCCATGCAATGGACCTTTTGATCAACCCCCAAATAGCAACTAACAGGGGGTCCATGTTGAGACGCAGCTATCAAGCTAAGGTGGTTTATGTGCTTTCCCGGCGACGCCATGTGCTGCTTCCAGGTGGGGTCTCAGGGGGGCTCTGGTGTCACCCTTCACGAGGTACTCGTCCCCCATGGGCGATTTCCGTTCGGCTTTCAAAGCACCCAAGAAGGGCACCCAAAAGGCCACCCACCCCACAAATCAAAAACCAATGTCCCCATTTCCTGGTCTTCGTTTTGGTCACACAACCCAAAATCAATGGCCCCATGCCATTTCCTCATTTCCGGTCTCCGCTAGAGCAGCGGGGGAAGCGCGGGAGCCGCGGATCTGCCAGGAGGACGAGCTGCGCCCCGACTCCGAGATCATGCACGGCGCGGGCTTGGTGAGCACCGGCGAGGATGTGGCACAGGCGACGCCTTCGCGGCGCCTTCGCGCCACGTGTGTGAACTCCGAACTCCGAACTGACCAAACGTGGCAGGGGGTTGCAGCGGGTTCGTCTCTCAGGGAAATCCCAAAATGGGGTTGGTGGTTTTAAATGGAAACCAACGGGACAAGCGAAAACATTTTGGGGATCCCCCCTATCTTAAGAGACATGCCCATGTATGCACCCATGTGTGCAACGCTTGTCCACATGGATGTGCCTTTTTCAAGGTTGGACCCCACCAAAGGAATCACTTTAAGAGCCACAACAAAAAGGAAACCCCGAAAAGCGGCACGACATTTACCCCCATCTACCCCAACGGGTGACATGGGTAGATACATCGCCTGCGCGCACGGAGCCAATTTTCAGATTTCAGGACTCCCAGGAAGGCGATGTCTTCCACGAGGAGGTAAAGCAGATCAAAGGGGATGTCGTTGCCCCAGCCCTGCGGCCCTGCGGCCCGAGCGAGTGAGCGAGTGAGCGAGTGAGCGAGTGAGGCTTTTTTTTCTCCATACCTGGGTCCTAAGGATCACGGCTTTGCCAACAAGGCTTCAGGATTGAATCCGCCTGCTTGCTGCCAACGGAGTTGTGTGTGTGTGTCCTGTTTGGAGCGTACCTTTTTTTTGGTGTTTGAAGGGAAAACAACAGGACAACAACCATTTTGGGGAGTCTATGAGACAGATGCTTGAATCCTAACCCAGAGGGTCCAAGTACCTTCTAATGTCTAAGGAGGTACTTAGACCCCTTTTTACCCCCTAAAAGCCATCCTCATGAGGTACTTGGACCCTCTGGGTAAAAAAGTGGACAGACCCATTTCTTGCAGCGCAGGAGAGGACTTCCGGCTCAAAGAGCACTTGTCTCCTGCCTTGAGGCTGGAAAGCGGCACGAACCCAGAGTTGGCACGTGTGTTGTTTTAGGCTAGGTGAGTCACAAGCAAAACCCGGGTAGATGAAGAGTAAGGGACAGTCCAGCCGAAAATAGTTGCGGCCGCCTTTTCAGTTCCTTACATGGTTCTGGGTTCACCATTTTTGTACCAGGTTTTGATTGTGACTCAGGTGTCCTTTTTGTTTGGTTTGGTTAGAAATAGATTTGCACTGTTTAGTGTTGTTTTAAGTTCCATTTACCAAGACCATCGATTTTTGCAAAAGGTTGCCTGTGCCTGAAATGTTTTGGATATGGTTTGGTCCGGTTCTTTGGCATCTTGGAATGTTTGCGTGACAAGTTCTCAACTTTCCGGTGAGACAAGCTGATTTTTCTTCCTTCGAGCGCAGGCAAGAAGTGCAGCAAATCAAGGCAGATTTGGCAGCAAGAGAAGGAGCAGGCTGGGGTTAGATGTGGTGGTGGCCAGCTGAGAACTGGCGTCTTTTCAAAGATGGAGAGGGAGCCATGTTTGCAATGTTTAGTCGTAACTTTATTTTTCGACCTTCGTTTTAGATTTTTCATTCGCCCCAAGCAGGGCCACGGGGGTCGTCGCGAAGTCCCCAAGAAGCGCTTCCCGCCGGCCAGCAATTTGTTGAGGACCTGGAGAGGTGGACGGCCACTGCGAGGCTTGAGCAACGCCGCATCCAAGCCGAGGGGCTGCGAGTTCGCCGCCGGGTCTCTTGGAGGTTCTCAACATGGGAGAATCTGAATGATTCCCTATAAACCCATCCTGGTGGTTTCGTTTGGGGATTCCTACTGAGCACCACCCAGTTTTTTCCACTGATACTCTGGATGGTGGCGAAATCCCAAAAATCGCAGCACCTACGAAACTGTGGGCGACACTCTTGCAGTTGTTGGTATTTGCAGCGGAGTCGAATCCTTCGAGGGTTTCTTAGGTGGTGCAGGATTTGTCCGTCCACAGTACCACTAAAAAGGTTGGTACACGCGATGTGTGTTGGAGTGGAATAGCTCCTCCATAGCGAAGGCGAGTCTTTCAAACGAAGGATTCTCATTGTGCATTTGGTGGCTTTTGCAGGGCAGCAGGCCTTGAGACGAGGGCCAGGCGAGTCCAAAAACTCAGTGAACATCGCCTCGTTTCAAGTACAATAGAGAAGGTTACCGGAAGACTGTGGGCAGACGGGAATACGGGAAGACGGGAACAGACTACCGGAAGACTACGAGAAGATCACGGGAAGACTACGGGAACAGACTACAAGATCACATGACCAAAAACCACCCAAAGACGAAGGGGAGTTTTCAAAACGAAGGATTTGGCGATCTTCCAGTTTGTCACGTAAGGGTTTTGGCGAATGCTCAAATGGTTCCAATAGCTTTTCCACATCTTTTGTACATCCAAGTGCAAAATTTGTCAGGGGATATGATTTAGACAAGATTCAGGTGATGATGCGAAGCTCACATCTCCATCTGGGGGTGTACGCAAGAGACGCAACAAGCTTTTTTGAATGGTGGCTGTCCTTTTGGTTTCCCTTCATACTCTCATAGAAACACACACGTCCATATAGAGCTTCACTGGGATGCGAGCGAGGTCTCAGAGGCGGCGCCCAGGGCAAACGAAAAAGGGGCCATGACCTTGGGTTCGATCAAAGAACATAAAGTTGATTTTCAGAAGAACAACAACATCCCCTACCTTCCCTACATTGCCTACTGTGAATCCTACTTCCACTTCACATTGTAGGTTCTTGGGCTCCTACTGTGGACGGTTGCGAAATCCAGAAATCGCACCACCCAAGAAACCCTGGAATGATTCGATGCCCCAACGCAAATACCAACGGACAAGCATTTTATGGTTTCCAAGAGGTGGAGTTTGTCCATCCACAGTATGGTGGCCTTTGTTCGGGAGTCCCAAACGGTTTATTCCCAACACCTCGGTCATTCCCTGCCTCTCGCACCAGCAAGAAATTTGCCCCCATCTTGGACCCGTAATCATCGTCGCGTCTTCGGGTTCCAATTAAATCGGTGTGTCCTTTTTTAGGGTAATTACCCCCAACATGGTGTTGCTTCCTTTTGGTTTCCTTTCAAACCCACCAAAAAATTGGGTACCCCCCAAAAAAAGACATGTCACATATATGGTTGCGCGTTCAAACCTACCCAAAAAATGGGGCACCCCAAAAAACGACGCACGCATATTTGGCTATGCGCGCAGCGAAATCCGACCGCCGCCAGGCGCGGGTCCCACCCCGCACCAGCGCGGACCGGGGCAAAGGCGCCTCCGGACTTCTGCCCGAGGTCCCTCCCGAGCGGCCCTTGGCCTTTGAGGCGGGGCTTCGCTCGAACGCGTCCGAAAAATCGCGCCGACAAACCTGGTGGCTCCCAGTTCCTTAGCTTCTTAGCCTTTGAGTGTTTAGTGGTAGTTTCCATTTCACCCACGAACAGGTAAACTGTTAGCGGGGGATCTGAGGGCAGCCCAGAAAAGTACTGGTTTTCCCGTTGTTCCCATTTAAGAACCATCCCGCAAAAGGGTACCATCAAAAAAAGACGCACCCATATGGCCGTGGCGCCCCAAAATGGGTGGGGTTTCCTGTTGGTTTCCCCAGTTTCTTATCCATTTCCCATTCATTTTTGTATAATAAAAAACAAAAACAAAAACAATAGGAATGGTTCTGTGTAGTTTCTCATTCATTTCGAATTTCCCTTCTAGAAGCACAGGACAGGGGAGAGCCTTCAATCAAATCGCTGCCACGCATCGAGTCGTTTCTTTTCTCTCCGCTTGATCCATGCCCATGTCGCAGGTGGGCCACGGATCCTTCGCTTTCGCGCCTCCACCGGAAGACAGGCTGGGGTCGCATCCGATGCTCCCGGGAAGTTCCCGGGTGAGTTCCCGTGTTACCTCCGGCTTTGGAGGGGCGTTGATTTGGGAGGTCGGAAAGGTGTGACGTGGGTATGGGTCAAGGTTAAACCGCTGTACCGCAGGGTTTAGTGCTTAATTCCATTTGCCAGGATTCCATTTCGGGTACCTGTTGACCCACACTCACGATGCGATTTATGAACAGAGTTCAGAAACGCGTGGTGGACATTCAGAAGCAGATTTCATCAATCAGGTTACGATGGGACATTGGGGGACGTTCGAGAATTGCGGATGATTAACACCGTTTGGCAGGTTCGGATGGTTGGATGGTGGGGATAGTTGTGGTTGGGAACAGTTGGGCATTATGCGGCAGGCTGTCTGGGAGGTAGCCGGGAATGCGGGTGTCTCAATAGGCACTGTGGTTTCTTCATTCTGGCCGAATTTGAGTTGCACCAAATGCACAAGGTGCAGATATGCCGGTAGGCCCTTTAGTGTGACTGTGACTCGCACCAGCATCGATTTCTGCATGTTACTATCCTTCCAGCTGGTACTGGTACTCGAGAGCCTTGTGGACACAGTGTGGGTCAAGTGAAGAGCGATGTTTGGTATCGAGAGCTCAGATGTTACCACACCCAGAGCCCACAGCAACACATCCCTTCCAGCACAGAATCCTTTAGGTCGAATCATTAAGGCCCCACTCGGCAAACTGGTTTTTACCCTTTGATCAGCACCTACGAAGTTTTCGTTCAGAACCTTTCTTGGGTTTTGGCGGTTTGACACAGCACCTATTTGTTTTGCTTTGCGATTTTCCGCTTGGCAGGCATGATTTTTCTGGGAGAAATATAAGGAAGCATAAGGAAGCCCTTAAAAAGCAGACGGTTTGGCAAGAAAGGAAACCAATCACTAGGGGTCCTAAGTGTAAACGTAGGACGGAGGTTCTCAGTTTCCTTAGACGGTTCGTTCAGAGCCCTTGTTGGGGCATGGGAAGCCCTAGGTGGGCCCTCCCCCGCCACCCCAGATCAACATGAACCATCAGTTTTAGAGTCGGAAGGCTCTTTTTTGGGGCACCGACCCCCAAAAATGGGTTCCTTCCGTTCATGTGCAGACCGCCCATCCTTTGACACACCCATCCGCTCCTCCGATCGCCTCGTGAGGTTCCAGGGATTCCAGGAGGTTGGAACTCTGAGGGAGGCGCTCTCGATCTGAGAGACGAGAGTCTGATGCCCGGGGAGGGGATTCCTGTTGTTTTTTGGGACCCAAACTAGCTGAGGCCTGAAACTAGCCATAAAAAAGGGAATTCACCAATCATAGTTCTGGGTTGCAACAGCCCAATGTTAAGGGAATTCGGAGGGTCCAGGTAAACGGTTGAAGGACTTTCAGGGGCAGGGGCACCGCTGCCCACGTTTCTCAGCTCGTGGAACAAAATGACACGTGAGGTTCTTATTTTTCAATGCCTTCACTATAGGTAAGCAGAGTTCCTTACCTCTGGGTTCTAGGTGATGGCTCCACCGGTTGCCTTCTGGTGTAGTCAGAGCCTACTCAAGATCATTGCCTGAAGTGGCAAGCTCCCCTAATCCGGGCATTCCGGATGATCTGAAGATCTGGAAGCACTGTGCCACTGATTTCTGGACCTCCCCGGGGCTTTGCACTTCGTCTCCGCCTTCGTTTCACGAAAAAAAGTCAATCCGAGCCGAACAACACTGCGCTTCAAGCATAGCTTGAGCTGCGAGTGGCAGGCTTTAGCCCCGGCCGGCTGAATTCGAGGTCTGCACCCGGTGGCGCCATTTGAAACAACGTGCAGAAGCCTGGCTGTGACATTTGATGAGGGAATGCCCTCAAAGATACTTGAATTGGGACCCACCGAATTCTGTTGTCCACCAATTGACCCACCTCAAGAACGTATGTGCTGCATGAATTGGTGGATAATGGACAAGTTAAAATTCGCAGTGTCAAGTATCCGAAACACAGCAGAGTATGTGTTTTCGCTGGAAACAATCTGTTGGGACGATGTGTGTGTGTGTGTGTGTGTGTGTGTGTGTGTGTGTGTGTGTGTGTGTGTGTGTGTGTGTGTGTGTGTGTGTGTGTGTGTGTGTGTGTGTGTGTGTGTGTGTGTGTGTGTGTGTGTGTGTGTGTGTGTGTGTGTGTGTGTGTGTGTGTGTGTGTGTGTGTGTGTGTGTGTGTGTGTGTGTGTGTGTGTGTGTGTGTGTGTGTGTGTGTGTGTGTGTGTGTGTGTGTGTGTGTGTGTGTGTGTGTGTGTGTGTGTGTGTGTGTGTGTTTGTGTTTGTGTTTGTGTATGTGTGTGTGTGTGTGTGCGTGTGTTGGTGCTCAGCCATGTGTACAAAAGTCAACGCTTGCATCGGCGTTTGTAATATTTGTTGATCGGTTGGTTGAGGGTTATCAAGGGCAGAACTCCTGAGCGCCGGAGAATATTCAGTGAGGTAACCTGCTTCGGTCCAGGAACTCGTTTTGTTGGTCGATGGGTTCTCTTCATTTTAGGGGACAAAGCACAAACAGTTGTTTGATCACATGCCAAGTATTGGATAGGAGATCCAGCAGCGTGTGTGCGTGCGTGCGCGTGTGCGTGAGTGTGTCTGTAGTTACTGGTGTCACGCAACACAAATGGGTGATTCTCAGGCTTTCGCAACAGCCCTTCTGAGCAACGGCTAATGGTTTTACCATCATTTGCGAAGGGGGTTCCATTGACTTACCGAAGTGACTTACCTTTTTTTTTGCTATCGGGCTTGGTTCATATTCCCTGAATTGAGAAGACAATAAATTTGTCTCAAAGCAGAAGCCCAACACACGTGTCTTCCCTTTGCAAGAACCCCAACAATTTCCTTAGACAACCACACCCACTTGGGTACGGGATTTGGATCCCCCAGACGCGGTTTCCTTTTTGATTTCCCTTTAGCAACCTGAACAGGGGGGCCACAACAAATTGCACACCCCAATATATTGACCGTCTCCGAACTCGCAACATCGCAACGCCTCTCTAGCAAATCCGAGCCACCTGGTGCCGAGCGGAGCCGCGAAATCCAATTCGCCGGCTATAACGAGCAGGTTCAGCTCACTCGAGCTTGCTGCACAAAAAACATGGCGCAGGTTGTTTTGGTGGGTTATCAAGGGATTAAATGATTTGACACCATTGCCGTTTCAGGCGGCCAACACTGTTGCCATTTTGCAAGCCCATTTGTCACATTTGCCTTGTGAATGGGGCTTATGACCTACCAGGTTTGTCTCATTCGGTCCAGTCACTGCTTGCCCAAGGGACTCAATCGCTGGCCATGGATCCCATGGACCCCTAGGGCGAACCAGCGCGCTGATTTTGGGCATGGGATCAATTGGAGCGCAGAGTCTGTGTCGTGAAGGCAGCCAACCTTAATTGGTCGAACGGATCTCATAGAAACGGTGGATGCTGAGCCAAAGCAGGGGCATGCTGACATGCCGTTCAATGTGGAAGGAACCGAAGTGCTGAGACCCAAAACTCACGAATCTCAAGGCGGTTGGCCCTGGACAAGGCAAGTCATTCGAACGACAAATCCAGTGGTGTCACATTCCAGCCACTGAATTTTGTCGATGTCTTGCCTTGGGTATGTGAATGGTAAGATCACATGTAGCCCTCTTTGGGTCAGACCCTTTACTTCGATCAGTCAATCCCGTACCTTTCTTGTTTCAGGCTTGGGAGTTATTATTGTAACATTTGCACGGCCCCCCCAAAGCGCCTTCTGTTGGAGTTCCATTTTTTAGGTTACCACAAGGACTCCCAGTTGATGCTCCCGGGAAAAACACACACACAATCACTGGGTTTGAGTCCATGGTGAACACATACACCCAACAAGACAACAACAACAAAAGAAGAAGAAGAAGAAGAAGAAGAAGAAGAAGCTGGTGTTCCTTCTGTTGTCCCTGAACCAGATCCAAAACGGCTCAAATCTCACATCATCCAAAACGAGCAGCAAAGGATTGACCCACTTTTCCGGCGGGGGGAAAAGAAAAACGGCCGCCGCATTTTTGTTGCGCGCCAAGCCTCAAGATGGGATCCAACGAGTGCTTCTACTGCGGAGCCGGGCTTCGTGCCATCACCAGCAGGTGGGGTGGTGGTTTCTGGCTTGGCCCGTGGAAAAAGGGAAGCCCAGAGGATCTAGATAATTAGTTGGAGGTGGTGTTTGCGGATTCACGCCTGGAGAATATTAAAAGAGCAAGAAAAGGGGCAGAAGGGGGAAGAAACGGGGGAAATCCACAAACAAACACATCCTTCTCTGTTTTCTAGAGAGGAGGTGCAACCGTTTCAAGGGGTGACGTTTTAGTACACCAACAAAAAGCCGCCCATTTTGGGGGATCCAAATCCCCAGAGCCGACTGGTTGCCCTCGGCTCGAAAAGATGCCAGGTGGATGGGCGGAACCTTCAGCGGCAAATGGGATCGTGATGACAGCACAAGGCAGAGCCGACGGTCATGGGTTTCAGGAATCTCTCTTGACTGCTATTGGGTTGGATCTTTAGACTTTAACTTTTTGGTTGAAATAAAGGGGTTTTCCACTGAACCCCCAAAAAGTCATCTGGGAATTATGACGACCTCACAGGACCGAATTCACCCCAAATGGTGGTTTATGTGGGGAATAGCCCCCCCAACCACCTTATTTCAGGTTGGTGAAATATTATAATTCACCCAGAGTCATGGTTTTGACGAATCTCTTTTGGGTTGGTCAGGGCCTCTTGGCCCTTTCCCAGCGAGCTTTGGTCGATTCGCCAGCTTCACTGATTCCGTTGAAGCTTGCAGTATGGCTTTCATATCAAAAATGGGTGCCCCAATTTGAGTCCTGGTAAATGGAAACAAGGACTAAACATTGACTAAAGCCTGCGATCCCCTGGTGGTTTCATTTTGACCCATACCCATATCTCTCCGGCCGCGCTCGAATGCGAGGTCTAGCCTGGTGGATGAGAATTCCAAGTGGATCGACACCACAGGGGCAACCCCGGCATCTCGTTTCGCTGCTGCAAGCCATGGCTTGTTGACGTGATCCCTATACTCCTTAATGGAAGTGGGAGAGGCTTCCACCCCTGGTGTTCTCCCTACCTGGAGTCTCCTTCTGGCCCGTTAAACGTGGTTGGTCACTACCCAAAATAAAGAAATGGGTCATGGACCCATTTTATTTCGGGTCATGGAGACTCCAGGTACTCCCTAATGGAATTGGGAGACCATGCGACTTCCACCCCTGGAATTGCATGGGAAACCCATTTTCTCTGTGGGGAAGACTAGTGCAATTGGGTCCTGGAACCTCCACCCTCTTCTCCCTGAACAGGATCTCTGTTGCTTCTCTGGCATAGGCACGTCGGCAACTCGGCACTCTATGAGCAAATGACAGAAAGACATACTGTGGATGGTTGCGAAATCCATAAATCGCACCACCTAAGAAACCATGGAATGATTCGATTCCCCTGCAAATACCAAAAAACAATCAATCCATCAGTGCAGGATTTTGTCCATCCACAGCATTGAGATGTACCCACCGGGAATCCATTTCCCAGTATAGCAAGTAACCAAGATCTGACAGCCAAAAGCGTTGCGCTTTTGCCAAAAGCCCCGCATCCAGATTGCATCCGAGTGCCGCACATGCCACTATTCACACCTGCAACTGGTGCGTTCTTCGCCAGGCCATCGTGAAGAAGGGGAAGATCCCCATCACTGGTCGATACTGCACAACCAGGAGCGCAGATACGACCACCTTCGGCAGCTTATGTTGGCAGAACCAGCATTCTATTTTTTGACTACCCCAAGATAGACTTAAACTCAGGGGTGGTTGATGTCCTCAAAAGGGAACCCCTGGGTTTATATACCTTGGGGTAGTGAACAAATGGAACCATGGAACTAAACGTCAGCTCGGGTTTGAGTCAGGTGATTTGGTGGAAAGGCTGCGATTTCCATGTCCAGGCTGCTGTCGGATGATTACCAGCTCGCTGCCAAGGCTGGCGACTCGGTGAATTGTGTGGAAGTCCACCAACCAAAGATACTCAGAAATGCAGCACACAATATGAGACATAATATGTCAGGGGAGGCAGAACGGCTGGGCATATTATACACGATTCATCATCATCATCATCATCATCATCATCATCAGCATCGTTATCATCACATCACCATCATCACCACCACTACCACCACCACCACCACCACCACCATCACCACCATCACCATCACCCATCACCACTCTGCCATCACCATCACCATGCCGTCTTCGCAATTTCTTTCTTCGCCGGATTGCAGGGAGCAGATAATATGAGGTGCGCTCGCAAGTTGTTTAGTCGGTGCACAGACAAACCCAAGTCGGTGATTCACGGATCTTTCCTGCCATTTGACAGGGTTCCCAACATTTCCCCTTTTTGGTAGCTTTCAACATTATCTTTTGGACAAGGTTAAAGTGAGGTTCCTTTTGCCGGGGATGTTTAAAGGGAGACATAGGGAACCCTGTTTCACTTCTTCTTTGAGAAGGTTTGAAGGGCGTCGTGTTCAAGGCTCCGCCGGAATGGCGCCATCTCCTGTTGGTGTCGAGCTGCTGCCATAGGCCTCGCTAGCCATTGGATCCACAGGTGTCCTTTTTGCTTGTTTCGGTCGAAGAATAGATGGCCCTGGTTTGCCTGGCGGTTTAATCATCTATATACCAGGGAAACCTGTCTATTTCCCCCAAAAGGACACCTATGACTGGATCGCTCAGGTTCTGCTGTGTTCCGCTGCCAACGTATGGCAACATCAAAGAGCTTTCTCTTGCAGCTGCTTCCGTAGCTGACACAGCCCCACTTTGTGTGTGTGTCAGCAACGCTGAAGCGCAATGGCCTTTTTCCATGGCACGTGAGCCCCCGCTGTGCGCGCACGTGCGAGGGAGCGCATGAGAGAGACGAGGGCCACACTCTCGCAACGAACGCTTGCTTTTCGGTCCTCTGCAATTCTGTGGCGTTGTTGCTTTTGTTCCGAGGCAGCCCCAGTTTTCCGAAGACGACAGGAAGAGGTTCAGTTTGCTTCAGCCTTTACTCAGGTCACCCTTAGCCTTAGTTGGTGGTTTAGATTGGTGGTGTGGGGATTTGAACCCCTAGTTCTTTTAGAGGGCAACCCCTCCTCCAAACCAGGGAAACCAACTAGCAGGGATACAGGGGGAACCAGGGATACGGGAGGATTCCCCCCAAATGCACCTTGACCAAGTTTGATATTATGGCGCCAAGGGAATTTTCCCATATCCCCGCTCCCTCCGTATCCCCGCTTGTTCGTTTGTCCAACTTGCCAAACGTTGAACCCCTAGTTCTTGTAGAGGGCAATCCCTCCAAACCAGGGAAACCAACTAGCAGGGATACGGGAGGATCCCCCCAAATGACCACCAAGCCACCGGGCTGCAAACCACCAATCTTTGGGTCTCGCCAACGTCAGGTGCTGGGCTCCGGCATGAGCGGTCCAGTCCAGCTGGCGACGGGCACAGGCGCTCGCTCAAGCCTCGAGCTGGATGTGTGTGTGTGTGTGTTTTTAGCCTTTTGGACAGGGGTCCCCGTATTTCCCTTTTTGGTGGTTTGAAACATCACCTTTTGGGCCATGAAAGGAGAGTGTCTCTTGGTGGGTTATGTATTAAGGGGAAATGTAGGGAGGCCTGTTGGAGTTGGTACCCTTTTTCTTGCTGGTTCGAGAGATGCAGGGGATGGATCCAACTGGTGGTTTTCTTTAAGGCCACCCCCAGGTTCATTCTCTCATTCCTTGCTGAGCACCAGCAACCTTTGGGCTTGGTTTGAAGGGAAACACAAGGGAAACAATGTTAGCCCCTCTGCGTAAAACCCCTGCTTGATATTGATTGGGGTCCCGGTGTCCCTTTGTCGGGATTAGGAAGGGAACACCGCCTGTGAATAGGACGGGTTTAATTAATCTGGGGAAGGTCAACAAACCCTGCATGTCAGTAAGACTCATCCTACTTTTTTTTTTTTTTTCGGGGGGGTTGTCGGGCACCACACATAAGTGATTTCCGGATTCCAAGGAAACACCAGGAAGATCAAAATCAAGCGGTCGGTGGAAATCCGGGGTGAACAAGTGGGGATTGATCAATATTCCTGGCCCCCCAAGTGATGATGGGCAACCCTGTTCCCATCTACTGGAAAGTCTCACTTTCTTGACTTGGCGGTTTCCCCCAATGGTCATCCCATGTCCGTTTTCATCAGCCCCCAGGTTTTACAACGAGCGATCCCGCGGTTCCATTTTGGGGTCCACCGTTCTGAGCCTCGGTCGAGCGCTTGAACAGAGCTTCCGCAGACGGTGAGAAGTGCGCCGTCAAGAGCTTCAAGAAGAACGGCTTGTCCGACAAGAGACGAGCCGACCTCAAGAATGAGGCCATCGCTTTCAGGAACATGGCACGGTTTTCCGGGGCTCCCTGTAGTTCTTCGGTTTTTGGTTGTACATATCACCTTTGGGGTCAAGTTAAAGTGAGCTTCGTTTTGGAAGGGTGATGTTTCAAGGAAGCATCTAGGGAGTGCTGGTTGTTTTCCTGTTGCATGAATCCCTTGCTGCACGTTCTCACAAAGATTCGCGTTTTGCGGCTAGCCACTTTGCAACATGACTCGTTGCTGGTCCATCGCGATTTTGGCTCACAGCTGAATTCATTGCTGGTCACAGCCACCGGGGTTTGTCTTTTTGAGGGAACCAAAGGGTGGCTTGATCTTGGTTTCCATTTCAAACCACCACAAAGCAGTTACCCCCAAAAAAAAACAATCCCACTTCCGTGCCAGCATTTCATCCAATTCACTTGTCACTACCATCGAATTCAAGGCTTATCGCAAACATGGCGCTTGCATCGGCGCAACAACCGATTTCCAGATGATCCCTGCTGGGATAAACCAGTTGGTCCAGGGATGTCCAGTCCGGTGGCGATGACGGGCTGAAGGTGCTGACGGTGCTGAAGGTGCTAGTGGGATCGTGTGTGAATTTTAATGAGGAATACAGTCTCAAACGCTGAACAAAACTCCCAAGCTAAATGATGTCTGGGTCCTCAATCAAATTTCAGGGTCCAATGGGGCTTTGCCTTCTCATAACTGATCACTCACGACTCTTGAATCCGGTACAGCGCCTGAGAGATAGATGACAGAGGCATGA
>CAUJNA010003392.1:285706-323206 GCA_963377175.1 Effrenium voratum
GAAGCTGACAGGACAGTGTGGCAAGGCTTTCCTTGTCGATAGCCTTTCTGTTCACTACCATCGGAAAAAGGGTCTGTTAGAATTTTGGCCCATCCCACGAAAGCTTTCAACGCAGCGTGGATGTACAAAATCCATCTCGCACCATTTAGGATGGACGAACCCCTTTTGTGGGAGAAGCCGCCGGCCATCCGAGTTCAGCTGTGTCCATCCACAGTGTTGGCAAAAAATGGTAATGTTGTCCCCACATTTCATCAACCCCAGTTTATGAATGGGGGTGGTTCCTCTCCAAGTAATGACTCCCCACTAAACCCAAGGTTGAGCCCCCCCTATTAATAAACCGGTTGGTTCACTGTTCCGGGTCAACCTGTGCCTCTCGCGTTCTCAGCTTTTTTATTTATTTATTTTTTCGCGTCCCGCGCTGCGAGCGAGCCTCAGAGAGGCGCATCTCCGAGTCCGCGAAGGCGCGGAGCGGAAGGGGAGACGGCCTGTGGGAAGATGGGGGGAAGTTGAGACCTCATTTGGACCCAAAAGCGGCGCCGGGGGGGGGGGAAAGGGGGGGAAGGGAGGAAGGGGAGGAGGGGGGGGGGGGGTTTAAGGAAACCATTCATTTTTGAGACCCCATTTGGACCCAAAAGCGCCGGGGGGCGGGAAGGGGGGAAGGGGGGAGGGTACAAGGGGGGGGGGGTTGAGACTTCTGAACGAGAAAGCATTTATTTTTGAGCCCCGACCAAAACCCTCAGGCGATTCCATGGAAGCTCCCGGTTGCGAACCCCGAAATGGAAGACTTGGTGTTCCGGTTACGGAGGCCTGGGATAGAGGAAAGTGATCTTCCAGGCACCCTCCCACAGGTGCCATGGCAACGTGGGAGGGTGGCGCACGTTCATGGACGAAAGTCTCACTTGGATTTGGGCCATCTTGGTCAGCAAGTTCCTGAACCCAGAGAAAAGTATGAAGTTCCTGAACCCATTTCCTCAAGAGCTTGAACCTGAACCTCTTTTTTTTGTGGCCGAGCCACCCAGATGTCGGACAAGTCCTCGGCGCGGAAAGCCGAACGCCCGGCGGCCCGCGAGGTGCCTCAAGTGGACTCCAAGGCCCTCACGGCCGAGATCGACAGCGTGGCGGCGCGGGAGCCTCCCGCGCGCGCTCGAGCTCCCGCGCGGGAGCGCGGGGGCGGGGGGTTTGGCCGTTGGAATCCTGGGAGCCTAAGAACCTTAGGGCCTTAGGGCCCTAGGGCCTCAGGTTCTATACCGTTTTTTTATCTTAGGAATACGTAGGATACTCGGAAGGCCAGCAAAAACCTTGACCATAAAAAGCAAAAATCGATTTTTTCTTTGGGAACTCACGTTGGAGGAAGAGGGTCGCCGCTGCGCGCGACGTGCCCTCTTTCCAGGTCCTAGGGGGAGGTCGCAAATAACTGGGCATTTGTTGGTTTAGAGAGCCACAACGGCTATACATGGCTATTGTTGGGAAACACTTTACATGTTTGCTTATTGTGGTTTAGTGGTTGAAATCCGACCCACAAGGCGTTGTACCGTACTGTGGATAGCTGTGAATTCCATTTCGCGCCACTTTGAAGCCATGGGAAACCCACCACCTGCCATTCGTGGGTTTCTTAGGTGGTGCAGGATTTCGTTTATCGACAATATGAGGCAGGCAACTAGTAAAATCGTGTCAGGGGAGTGCTTTCTTCCCGGATTTCTGGTGTTTTGCAAGATAAGTGTTAGCTGATGATATTCACTATGTGGAGCTCGGCACGTCTCAAAGGGAAACCAAAAAAACCACCCACTGTTGGGGGTCTCTTATTCGATACATATATACCCAATCCAAAGTGACTTCGTCTTGGTGGGGCGATGCTCAAAGTGGGAATATAGGGAAGCTGTTTTGGGGGGGGGGTTGGTTTAAAGGGACCGGTTCGCTCAATTGGGGGATCCGTTTCCCTTTGAGACAAACTGCAGATGGAGCTTCGCAATCTGATCGCCGGAGTGGACACGGACATGTCCCTTGCGCAGAAGTCCGAGGCTGGCCGGCGGTCAAAAGACTTTAGAAGGCGGCCGCTTGTCACCATGCTTCAAGGGAAGCCAACAGGGAAACCAGCCCCCCCGATAGCTTTGTTGGGGCGCTCGGGGGTAAAGCCCAGTTGGAGGGTACTTGGTTCGATTCGCCAAGTTAGTAAGTGGCTGGATCGCCACCTGGGTTATAAACCACTAACAAGTTGTTCTCCACTGAAAAAGGGGACTTATAAGAGGTTATAACCGGACGGTTGCGGTTACAACTTACTGTGGCGGAGCGAGCACCCAAGTACCCTCCAACTGGTTTTCCCTTGAACCCCCCGAGCGTCCAAATCGCTGTTGGGGGGTGGTTTCTGTGTTGGTTTGAAACATGGTGAGAAGCGGTCCTGTATTCTGAGACACCCCACACGTTGTTTTTTGGCTTTTGTCTGGGATACCATAGGCGACCCCCCCAGTTAGGAATTTGACAGGTTCCCATGTGATGCCATGCTACGAACCGACAACATGCAGATGTGTGTGTGTGTGTGTGTGCGTGTGTGTGCCCGTGTGTGTGTGTGTGTGTGTGTGCCTGTGTGTGTGTGTGAGTGTGTGTGTGTGTGTGGGTGCGTGCGTGCGTGCGTGCGTGCGTGCGTGCGTGCGTGCGTGCGTGCGTGCGTGGGGGTGTGGGTGTGGGTGTGGGTGTGGGTGTGGGTGTGGGTGTGGGTGTGGGGTGGGTGTGGGTGTGGGTGTGGGTGTGGGTGTGGGGTGGTGGGTGTGGGTGTGGGTGTGGGTGTGGGTGTGGGTGTGGGTGTGGGTGTGGGTGTGGGTGTGGGTGTGGGTGTGGGTGTGGGTGTGGGTGTGGGTGTGGGTGTGGGTGTGTGTGTGTGTGTGTGTGTTTGTTTTCCTTCAGGACATCCTTCTTGTGGGGGTTTGAAAGGGATGCCAAAAGGAAAACCAAACTCCATTTTGGGGGGTCCAAGCCCCTCTTTTGCCACACCGCTACAAAGACTACAGATTGTCCGACTGCACACTGCGCTGGGAGCTGATTCCCGCTTGGATTTCAGCTGAAAGAGGCCGTACTCGGGTACATCAGGATCGTGGGGCAAGCGGTTTCAGGGGTACTTTCAGGGGTACAGCGGGTTCTGAACAGAGGGAGGAGATACGGACATAGTCAAAGGTCCTTTCACATAAGCCACACCAAGCCCTTTTCTTGTAGCTTCATCGTCCAATTTGTCCTCTAAACCCACCAACCCACCAAGAACAAAGCTTTCATCCGCCAAAACCCACCAACCCCCCCCATCACCCCAAGAACAAAACCTTTCATCCGGCCAACCAACCCCCCCCCCCCACAACCCCACACAAAACCCGGCGAGACCAAGCCACCAAGCCACAGGTGCGAAAGGACGAGGACGAGGAGGAAGGCCAAAGCCTTCACGCGAAGCTCCTGAAGTATCGCTACGTCCGCAAGATCGAGGCGCTCGGGGAACACACGTCAATGGGGAGGCCAAGGGGTAGATCTAAACCCTCAAACTACCCATATAAGTTGGAAAGCGCCAAATCCATGATTTTGGGTGGCCATAGCCAATTGTTTTGATATATGTTTTTTGAGGGTTTAGATAGGTCCATGGAGGCTTCAAGGCTTATCAAAGGCTGAGGTCCGATTTCGCTCCATATGCGCGTCTATTAAAATCGGGGTCCCCCTCCAAAATGGGTTTTGGTTTTCCTGTTGGCTTCCCTTGAAAACCAACCAAAAAAGGGTACCGAGGCTCAAAAAGACACACCCATGTATGAACCCATGACCATTTGGGACCCGTAAGAGAGGCTGATTTCCAGAATTGAGCCATAACTCACGGTTGATTAACCCATAAACTAGGGTTCATACCAGGGGTTCATATATGGACGTATACATTCAGTCTTTGACAAGGTGTTTTAGAGATTCCACCAAAAGTTATACCACAAGTTTTTTGTCAAGGCCTCTCCAAAATATGCATCCCGGATTGAAAGGGTCACCTAAAGGAACCCAACCAACTGGTGGCAGGGTTCTACTTTTTGACTGCGCCAGGGTAGACTTAAACCCAGCGGTTCATTCCCCCAAACGGAGAACTCCGGGGCTGAAGTCTATTTTGCCGAGCAGTGGACCAAAGCTCCCTTATTGACCAGTTTCCACCCATCTCATTGTCAACAATGGGGGATTTGGAGCCCAAGATGAGGGAGGTTTGCTTTCGGCTTCCCAAAACGAACAATTTGGACCCCGAAACTGGTGGTTTCCTTGTTGGCTTCCCCAAAAACAAACCAAAAACGGGTACCATTGCTCCAAAAAACGACCAGCCCGTGGCTCATCAAACCAGGGGCTCCTTCTTGGCTCCCTGTTTTGTGGGGGAATCCTCAAGCGCTGAGTCCTCGAAGGGGACCTTCCAACCGAACAGTTTGAGAATCCGAGGTTAAACCCAACCAAGTAGGGGTACCTGGACCCTCAAAATTCCAACTTAAATTGGTTCTTGCACCACCTAAAGTCTGGTGGGTGTTTTGTCTTGGTAAGAACAAAACAGCAGAACAAAACAGCAGAAAACATGTTTGTCTTAAAGAAACAACGGCACACCAAAAAGCAAGTACATAGCTCTTCCGGGTCCGATCGTTCCCCCCCAAAGGCAGGCTTTGCGGCTTTGCGCCCCGCCTGCGGGTTGCGAGGCCCCGCCGCCTCCGCTGGAGCCGCTGGATGGGACCTACCTCAAGGCGCCCCGGGAGGTGGACAAGATGGCCGGGGCCTCGACTCGAAAGCGACAGAACCAGAACCTGAGTGTGGCTTTTTTGAGCCTTTGTGTGTTGGTTGGGTGTTGTTGTATTTTTTTGGGGGGGGAGGGGGGGGGGGTTACAAGGGGGACAACAGGAAAACCCGGCCGATTTTGAGGGTTCCCCTATTCTGAGACAAGTCCCTAGAGCGATGTTTTTGGGCGTGTGTCGTCTTTGAGGCCCCCGTTATGGTGTCGGTTTTCCGTTCCCCTGTCACCAAAATGAGTGAGCCTCACAAAAAGTCACATTTTGAGCTGGCCGGGAGGCATGATTCAGATGGGATGGGTTGGGATTCTGTGGAGCAGAATGGGCCCTGAAATAAGTCGAGAGTCTTCAAGTTTCAAGCATGGGCATCCAACAAAGCACGTGAATTGCTGCAGAGCTCATTTCAGGAGATGAACCTGCAGAAGTTTAGGACGGGCCTGTGCTCGCTTGGCTACCATTTCAGATTGCTTTCTTCAAATTGTTTGCTTCCTTGCCCAGGGTTGAAAAGTGTGGTCCCTTAAACTGTCAAGGGTTTCCTTTTGGTGGCCCTTGAACTATTCTCGTCAAAGTTGGGGTCCACAATGAGAAACTCGCGGATCACCATGGAAGGTTATCCGATCTCACCTTGGCCGCCCTGGGAGGATAAGCTGGAAGAGAGACGCCTTAGTTCGAGCCTCAGTTTCTGGATGCAGTGGTATGAAATACTATTTCTCTTCCTGTCATGGTATTACTTGTCACAGCCCAATTGGTTCTTGATTCACTCAGAATGGGTCTGTTTTTTGACACCCACCGCGAACTGGTGCGAATGATATTCGATCCAAGCAGGTTTGCATGCAAGCCTAGGAGAGGGCGAGGCATTGGAACAAGGAGACGGCTGACCGCATCTCCACCGCGCGATGCCGACGGGATGAGGCCTGCCCTCTTTGGATAGTGCAAAGGGTGGAGGCGCACATAGGATATCGTCTAGAAGACATGTGAAGGCGTGTTTCTGGCCACTCGATGACAAGGGCATGACAGTTGAGCGACAGAGCGACAGCGATACTGATAGCGAAGAGGCGACCACAGAGCAGCATCGGGTAGCAGCGGGGCAGAGCGATGGCAAGAGGGGCAATGCCAGGGCCACTTGGGCGAAAACGACGCCTGCGAGACAGGGTCACCGGGTTGGTTGGTTCCGGAACTCGGCCATATCTTCCCTAGTATTTTCGAGAATAAGGTCTGGCTTGGCTGCCAGCTAGACTCCACCTTGTTTGTGGGGCGAGGGTCATATTTTCACCTCCTCACCCTGGCCCTAAAGAAGTCCTGTTTTTCTGCACAGGCGCTCGCAAGCCGCCGTCATTTTGTCGCCACAACGTCGGCAAGCCGCCCGATGCTCCATTGCTGCCATAGCATTGGCATGTCTTCTATGCCTATCCATGAATCATATTATATGAAGATTCTGTATATCCGGATTTCATCGTCCAGAAAATGTGGAGAATTCTCACCAGATTGAAGCTTGGTACATCCTTGTTCTCCAAAGGTTGACTGCGGTGATGGGGCGGGTTTGCTAAACGGGCGAGTGGCTTTGCCCCCACGACTCTCTCCAGGAAATTGAGCGAAGTGAAGCCCACTTTCTCCACCAGCTGGCTGAAAAGGAGCAAGCTTTGCACGGGAGGGGCGGGGTGCCTTGGACCTGTAAGGTTTCCCTTTTAAGTACCCATGAACGAAACAATTATCTGCTTGTGGAGAACTTGGTTTTAGGATGTTTTAGGACAAATTTCTGGGACACCAAACAAAACCCCTTTGAAACTGATAAAGTAGTCTTGGGGGTGGCCTACTTTGGTATCATTCGTTGTTTCTTTTTCCCACAACCATGGGGAAATGATGTCATCTTGAACCGCGCAAAACTCCGACGAAAAGATTTGGATCCTTTGGCTTCCCTTTGAGTATCAACCAACGGGATTTTCCGCCAAGTCAGCGGTCCCAGGGTTTCTCTTTTGGACCATTTCAGGTTCGACGCAGAAACCCAGGCTTCAACCCAGGGGTGGTTCATTCCCTGAAAAGGAGAACCAGTTGGGCTAGTTCGTCCATGCGTTTTCGTCAAAACCTGAGCGCTCCTGAGCGCTCTGTATCGTTCTCAGGAGAAAGTGCCGCAGCGGGTGGGTGCGCTTCGCATGGCCCAGGACGGGCGACCCTTCAAGTGGGCGGCGGGAATCCTTTTGGCTTCTGGGGACATTTGGCTGCGGTGGTCAAACCAATGGGATCCCATTTTGGGGTAGGTGCACCACTCATTTTAGAACCTATGTGAGTGGGGATTGGGATGTCTAGTGGGGGTACGATTGGGATTTTCACCCATGGCCATTGCTCTACAAATGGCCCCCATGTGGGTATGGCTCCTCCAAATCGGCACATGGAGCCCCAAAATGGTGGGGTTTCCCTGTTTCACTTGAAGCCAACCTCAAAAGGGGCCTCAAGACCTGAAAATCGACCTCTGGAGGTTTGTCAGCTTCGACTTGAGCCACGGACGTGCGAGAGTGGTGCGCGGATAAAAGGGCGAGCTTCAGGTGGAAAAGATGAAGGCCAAAGCAGCTGCGCGAGAGGAGAAGTTGGAGCTGGCCAGACCTCGGTGTACGTCGGTGGGTGTGTGTTTGTGCGTCTGTGTGTCTGTGTGTCTGTGTTTGTTGTTTGTTTGTTTGTTTGTTTGTTTGTTTGTTTGTTTGTTTGTTTGTTTGTGTTTCTTTTGCGAGGTTGAGCTTCGTTGTTGGCTCAACCAAAGGGACACCCACCATTTTAAAATTTTGGGCGTACAACCATTCGGACACGTACAAACACCTAGACTTGTTGCTTTGGGGATCTCTCAACCAAGCAGATCAGAAGTGCCATCGGTGCAAGTTTCAGGTGAGGCGCAAAAAGCAAGAGGACCGGGTTGTGTTGCGAACATGTGCTGGGCCTTGACCATGCTCCGAATCCGATTTTGATTCGTTGCAGCAGATCAACCAAACATGGCCACGAGTTTGATTGGGGAAGCCCCCAAAAGTGGCTGGATTCTGAATGATGTCCGGTAAAGAGTCCCCAACATAAATTCAATCCCATCTGTTCCTTGATTTTGAATTTCTGGCCGACTCATGGACAAGTCTTGAGGGGCGTGAAATTGTGAGGAGCTCGAAGCCAGACAACTGCATGGCTGGCATGATTGACAGGCCCAAGGTGTGATGAGTCTCATGGGATCAACTGATCCCATGGACTTGGATTTGTCCGAGTTGTTGGAAAGCGCTCTCAAAGAAACCAGCACATACAAGAAACCAAATTGGGTGGGTACGGCCAATTCCCCGTATTTCAGGACATCCCCCCCATGGTTTGGGTGGCTGCGGCCAATTTTTGCGTGGTGGCTGTCGTGGATGTCGTGAACGTCGGAGCGCCAGGCAGCTGCAGGAGCTTCTGGGGGAGCGCAAGGGTCAGATGCATCGCCAATCCTCCGGGCGAAGCGAGTCTCCAGCGAAGAACCCGGAAGGCGCGGGAGCCCGACATGCGACCTTAGGAATTCTTCCGGAGCCGTATGAAGGTGAAAGGAAGGGAAGGCATGGATGAACATGTCCTCAAGCTCCAGACACAGCAAAAAAGCAGGAGGTGGTAAAATGTTCCGGTTTCCAAAAGGGTGGAGCCGAAGACATCCAGTTTTTTCCGGACCCCAAAACCGTCGATGCGAGCAACTTAGAAGACTGTGCCTTGGTTTGTTCGGTCTTTGGTTCGGGGTGTGGAGTCTAAGCATGTGTGTGTGTGTAAAGTAAGTTGGCATGGGCATGTCCAACTTTGAGACATGTCCGCAATTGATTCCTACCACTCTGGTTACTTTGCCACTCGAATGTGCACATCGGTCTTGTGCAGTGTGGCAGTTCTGGACGTGTGGGACACTTCCCTTTTTGCGTGCAAAACTTGGAGTTGACCGAGTCCCATAGACTGACCTCTCGCACTAGGTGAGGAAAGCATCCAGGAGGTTGAGCCTCAACCCGAAGCAAAGGAGGAAGGCATCGATTGGTTTCAGTCCTCGCTTCTCGGCTTGAAGACTTGAGTTTTTCCTTTGTTGGGCAGCTTCGTGAACGTCCAAACATGTTGTGCTGATCCACACAGAGCTTTCTTACCGAGACAAGCATCATTTTGCTTGACCTTCCGACTTCTAAAAGGTGTCAGGGGCTTCTGTTTGTGCTCATGTTAGTGTGTTGCTTCAAGCCTAGGTTGCGTGAGGAGGACGAGGAAGAGGAGGAAGAAAGGGATAAGAAGGAGAAAGAAACCAAGGAGGGCCAAGGAGCCTAAGATGCTCTCAGCCCGATTCAGTTCAGAATGTACATACGGTTGACTGAGCGCGCTCACAAAATGGAGCGGACTGCACAGATGGAGACTGCCGAGGCAAACGGCAGGTTCGGATGTTTCACTGCGAGCGACTGGGTACTGGGAACGGAACGTCATGTTTTATTCGGAGCCACGTGAGGGTTGGTCAAAATTACCAGTCTGTGACAGTTTGTGAGGGTTCATTTGGGAGGGACGAGAAGAAATCTCCCACAAAACCAAGGAGACTCACCAACTTCCCATGTCCTCTTGGGGAGCCATCAATTTTGACCGCTCACATCGGACGCTCCCTTGGTGTCCCGTTTCCGGAGGCAAAACCCGGCCATGCCCGGATCGAGTCGCGCGCATGGTTTCACCACGCTCGCGACGCTCATATTGGGCGAGTGCGGAGCAAAACATGGGTTTTATGTGCAACACTTGGAAGGCAACGTGGAATTCAACATGGGAGTGACTAATGCTCAATACCACTTTCTGCTAGTACTCTGACAATAAGGGCCCCCACCAGCTTGTACTTGATCCAGAAAGTTCAATACTTTGGAGGTAGAGATCTACCTGACACTTGACCATCCGCACATTGCTCGGCTGCTCATGGTGTATGAGGACGAGCAGGAGCATCCGTTTTGAGCTTGTCCTGCTGGTTTGCGTTTGCATTTGAAAAGGGTCTGTCTCAACATAGGGGACTCCCTACGGGTGATGTCCTCTTGATTTCCCTTTAAACCAACCCCAAACGTACCCTCCCCCCAGGGGGGAAAATCTGAAAAACAGAACACGATAATAATGATGATAATAAAGTGAAAAAAATAGTACTAATAGTAGTAATTGTAATACGAATAATAATAATATTAATATTCACAACAACAATAATCATAACCATAATAATAATAGTAATAATCACAACAATAATAGTAATAATAATAATGACAATATTACTTGTTACAAGTAAATTAATAATGATAATAACCATAACAATAATTACAGTTAACATAATAATAATAACAATTATAATTGTCATAATAATAGTATTAAAATAACAATGATAATCATAATAGCAATAATAAGCATAATAACAATAATAGCAATACTAGTGGTAATAACAATAGTAGTAGCAATATTAAATCATACGACTAATTATAAGAATTATAGTAAACATTAATTATATACTAAACATAACAGTAATAATAGCAAATAATGACAATAGTACTAGTAATAGATATAGTAATAATAGTAATAATAATAATAATTATAATAATAGTAATAATAGTAATAATAGTTATACTATTAACAATAATGGTAATAACAATAGCAATAACAGCAATAATAATAATTATTATTACAATAGGAATCATAATTATAATAGTAACAATGATACGAAATATAATGATACTAATAATAATCATGATAATGGTTATGATAATAGTCATAGTCATAATCATGATCATATTAATAACAATGACAGTAAAGATCGCCACGCCCAACTCCCAGGAGATTCATTTGGTCATGGAGTTCATGTCGGGCGGTGAGCTGTATGACCGCTTGTTCCAAGAGAAGGTGTACAAAGAGGAGCTCTCGGACGTGAAGCTTTGGTCGCTTTGGGGCTCCCGCGAAATGGGTGTGGGTCAAACAAAGACACCCAACATGGAACCCCGGCAAATGGAAACAAGGACTAAAACCTGCGGTCCCCTGGTGGTTTAATTTTGACCCATACCCAAATGGCTCGTTTTGGTCCAATCAATGGTTGGTAACCCGAAAAAATATTGCTGGTGCGAGAGGTGCAGGGAATGAGAATTGGAATGACCCCGATTTAAACCATCCAACTGGCGGTTTCCCGTATTTTGGAATCCCCAAGTGCATTCCCTCATTCGCGACTGAGCACCAGCAAGGAAATGGGGTGCCCTGGGAACTGGAAACAAAGACGCAAACCTGCGGTTTGCCCCAGCTAATCGAATTTGAGCCACACCCATTTATTCCCAACATCAGCCTCCAAAAGACTCACTCGATCTTTTTTTTGCAACCAAAAGGCGACTGGGTTTGAGCAGAAATTTCTTGGAACACCTTAGCCGACTCCGCAGGCCACTGCTGCAAAGACAGCAAAGCAGATGCTGTTGGCCGCCGCGATCCGAGTTTCACCCGGCTGACATACCTAAAATGGTGGGTGTCCTGATGGTTTCCAACCCTATGCCAACGAACAGGCGGACGAACAAGGGGGCTCCGAAACCCATTTTCGGAGACATTCCTAAAAAAACGGGGTTCGCTGAGGTGGCATACCTGCACACATACCAGATCGCCCACCGCGATCTGAAGCTGGAAAACTTTTTGTATGAGCGGAAGGAGCCGCCGAGGGCAAAACGAGCGATCGCAAATCGAGCTGGTCGGTTTTTTTTCATGTCCGTCGATTGTTCCAGGCAGACACAGTTGTCCTGAAGCAAAACGGGTGGCTCGTCCCTTTTTGGGAGGATACTTGTTCTTGTGGTTTTTTTGCAGGGACACCAACAGGAAAACCACATTTTGCGGGTCCAAACTTCAAAAGACACGCCCCAACAACCCCCGAGTTGCCAGCAATACGAAGTTTGGAGTCGGTGTCGGCAGGACAACGACCACCTGAAGCTGATCGATTTCGGCTTTGCAAAGTTCTGGGATCGGAGTAGGAATATGACCCAGGCCGCTCTCAAGACAAACTTTTGGTCAAGGCTTGCGGTACTCCCGCAAAGTTTCCCAGATAACGAGTTTGGAAGAATGTCCCATCTTGGGGACAGCTGGGAAATGTTGACCGTGATGTCCATGTCCCATAGCCGCACTCCCTGGTTTTTTGGGGGTGTGGAACATAGGTCATGTTGACCCCTGATATAGTAGACCCCTGTGTATTAATGTGGGGGTGTCCGTGGATTTGGTGCGGATTTATCACTTCTGGAGTGACACCCCCACATTAATAAACGGGGCTCCTTGGCCTGAGACCCCAGAGGAGATCCGCTGGCACTGGCGTGAGCTTTGGATTTGTTGGGCCAATCCACTCGAGCGGAAGTGACCTCAGCGAAGACCTTTTCCATCGTGAGGGCAGCTTCGCGGATTCGCGCCCGCAGGCCTGTGGCTCCACTCACTATGTGGCACCAGAGGCTCGGAAGTCACGCAAGAGGAAGAACGCCAGTTTGACTCGAGCCCGTGGGGTTTTCCAGGCGAGAAAATTATGGGGCGCCAAGAATCCTTGGCCCCATTGCCTTGGGAGTTCCGGTTCCGCAGGTCTTGGGAAATTCCTACACGCTGAAAGCAGATATGTGGTCCTTGGGCGTCATCAGCTTCATGCTGCTGACAGGGACTGGGAAGCGGCTTCTGCAGGGCTGCAAACGCGGCAACATGGCAATATTCGGGATCAAAGATCATTGGATCTAAAGGGATCTAAAGGGATCTAAAGGGATCTAAAGGGATCTAAAGGATGCCTCAAGAGAATTCTAGGGTTCTGAAGGCTGAGCAAGCCGTGCTTTGCCTCTGACATGTTTGCAACTTCTCTCGCATCCTGCTAGGACTCCCCCGTTTCACGGGCCAGACAGGGAGGTGCTAAACAAGATCAGGCAGGGACATGACGCCGACGCGTCGCATGGCCTGATGACGCGTTCACGACGAGAGGCGCTTGCTTTTCAACTAATGAGAAAAGGAGCAGTTCTCCCAGGAAGGCTACTCACGTGTGACACGGCCCCGAGAAGCGACCTTCTGACGACAGTTTAGTATCCTATAGCTTTGTTTGTCCTTTGGTAAAATTGGTCTGCTGTTGTGGGGTCATATCAAAGCACAAGGAAACCTGAAACCTTCTCCCGTCCACTCCTGCAACTGGTCGGCTCAGCTGCATTATGAACGCAGAGGCTCTCTGGGTTGCGGGATGGAGAGCAGCTTCAGTTTTTTTACCGATGGCGCGGAAGCTGGGTGTGCAGCTATGCGATTGCAAGTCGTGTTTTTCGTAATGAAAGCACCCAAAGAGTGACTGCTCTAAATCCATCCATTCCTGGGAAAGCTTGCAGGAACGCTTCTTAGAAGAAAGGCATGCAACGAGTTGATCGCCTGAGGATGCACATATTCAGTATTTAAGGAAAAAGTGTGTCAGGAAGGTACCGCGAGGACACCAGTGCTAAGCCCCAGCTGTTGATGAATATGCCAGTACTCCCATCATGGCTGTAGAAACTAGGTTGTAGCGCTGCTGTTTGTGCTACCAAGGAAATCCCCTTGTACAGTGATGAACCAGTCATAGGAATAACTCGTGCTATTGCTGAAACTGAGTTCCACAACTCTGCCCCACTTTTTGTTTAAACAGCAAATTCGGCGGCTTCCTCCAACTCCTGTTTGCCATGTCTTCCACTCTTTTCTCAGGCCTTGAACATAGGCAGGGGGCAAAATGGTTTTGAACACATGGTTTTCCTCATGGCTGCCCTTCAAAAACCGCACAACAAGGGCAATACCCTCAAAAAGGACGCAGTTTCGGCCGAGTCGACTTGAGCATTGGGCCAGGGCTGGAAAAGTGCACTGGGGCTCCAGATTTAAGAAGCTCTCCGCCAATGCGCAAGACTTTGTTCAGGCGGGGTGAGGACTGGATGGATTTCTGCACTGCTGAGGGTAAGATGTGGCTTTGGGTCAAAACCAATGGTACCATGAGGTAGGCGCACCACCCATTTTAGTCCATTTTTGTGGGGATTGGGATGACGCATGGCCATGTGAGTTTGTGTTGTTGTTTTTGAGGCCGCTTAAATGAAATTCAAAGGACCGACATCCATGTCCGGGCAGGCCTTGTGTAGGTTGCTGCTGTGAGGCCTTGCTGGTGGTGAATCCCAATGCGCGTCTTGATGCTCAAGGCTGGGGGCAAAGCGCCGGCAAGGCGTGTTGCCAGGGAAAGTGAGTTTGGGGGGAGCGTTTGGTTTGCCTTGTCCAGCTGTGGGATAAATAAGCAGACCCCTGGTAGAGCAGAAACCCTTTTCAAGGGACGCTGTTCATTTCAGTGCAAAAGGCAAACCCGAGCAGTTCGTCTCGAGCAACAACACTTATTGATTTATTGCAACTCAAAGGGTATCTCCAGTTCACGTTGCCATCCTTTTAAAGGAACATGGTCCAAACCAAAACCCCGCCCTATCCAGGTGGATGGGAGGGTGGTCGCTTCTTTTTGAGGGGAAGGATAGCCTTAGATTGGTTTCAGTTCCCCCGTGGCCACCGGCGCCGCCTCCTTCTTGGCCATGGACTTGGAAAGCCCCCGGAGGTTTGACCCTTTTTTGACTGTTGTGATCCCTAGCAGCTTGCTGAAGCATGATCGAGAGATCGGCCGATGCGACTTCTGAATTGTCCTTTGGGTTGTGATAGCGCGAGTTGTTGAACAGTATCACCTTTTGATACCTTTTGGCGCAGCTCACTTGACCCCCCAAAGACTCCAGCTTCCGAACGGACCTCTTTTCGAAGACTTGGTTCCATTTGAATCGGGGCGGCCAATTGAGCCACAATCAAAACCTGGGTAGATGAAAATTAGTAAGGGGAAATCCCAACCAAAAATAGCTGCGAACACTTGAAGCCTGGTTCTGGGTCAACCATAGTAATACCGGGTTTTGGGAGTGACTCAGTTCCCTTTTTGGGGTAAGTTCATGGAAAAAAGCAGCACCTGGCGATCCAGGGGGTTTTGATGACTCAATCGGGGGCGGCTTCCGGCAGTCGGGAGCGTCACTTGGCTTCGGCGTCGCTCGGCTTCGGCGTCACGCGCGAGGCGCCCTTCAGCACCCCTGGATTCAGGGCCTCGGGGCGGAAGGGCAGGTGGGAGCAAGCGGAGGGGGGGGGAGGCCATAGGTGTCCTTTGAAGTGGTGGATCGGTTTAGTTTGCTTAGACATGGCCATGGGTCAAACACCAAAGCCAAATCGTACCCCCAGTGAACATCTCAATCCAACCACTAGAGCAGGTTCTAAAATGGGTGGTGCACCCACCCCAAAATGGTACCATTGGTTTTGACCCACAGCCACATGGATGGGAGGTGCCATTTGTGTCCTTTTGGATCGGTTTAGTTTGGATATGGATGGGGTCCACTGGTTTAGACTGGGTTAGCCACTTGCCAAGCCTTTTTTTCTCCTGGGGACAAGTGGCATTTACCAGGGCCATCCATTTTGCCCAAAGGTCAGAGCTATGGACAAGTGGGTGACTTTGTTCAACTGTAGCTATCCCGTTGTCATGTCAGGTCCCCAGGTGCGATTTGATGATCCCGGACCCTTTGGACATCACAATTCGGTAGGGATGACTTGGTCCACACCTTTGAGGTGGTTCCCTATGAAACCTCATGGGTATGTCTTGCTTTCAAAGGGAAGCCAAAGGGGCACCACCCAGTTTGCGGTTTCGGTTCCTTTGAGACAAGCCCAAGTTATTCGCTGATGCCTCAGGTTGTTCAAGCTCGAGCTGCCCCCACTTTTTTCCCCTGTTTGAAAGGGAAACCAAGGGATCTGGGTGTTTCTCCAAGGAACCGGTGCTTGCCAATTGCAAACTTGGGTTCCGGCTTCAATACCAACTTGCGAGTCGCAATTTCCATTTTGAGAAACCACCCAAGAGCGCTTTACGTATCTTCCATGACCCCCCCACCCAAGACGGGAGTTGGCAGCATGTGAGAGAGTGCCTTGGGTAGAGTGCCTGGGGCGGTTCCGTTCCGCAACCAGACCTCATTTTGCTGGTCGGGAGCTGGGGGTGTCAAAATAGGGGAACTTCAGGGATTGTTTGCTTTTGGTTCCTTACCATTCCCTTGCAAAACAACTGTGCATGACCTCATTCAAATCAGGATGTGGACCCCCAAATAGGAAGGTTCCTTTTTGGTTTCCCTTTGACAGGGCTCCTTAAAAGATACATTTTGCAACCATTTGAACCATGTTGCTTTTTCAACACGAAAATAAAGGGAAGCCACCATTTACAAGTTGCAATGTTCAGGTGTATAATGCGTCCGGATCCCTGGTTGACCAAAAACCCTCGACTCGTAGCTCGGAGCGACCGAACCGTGGGCCAGGGGCAGACGCCTTTGGACGACGAGATCAAGCTGAGCCTCCGGAAGTTTGCGCGGGCCACGGTCTTCCGCCGCGCCGTGCTCTCCATGATGGCGTGGTCCTTGTCTGCAGAGGACGCCTTTGCGACCTGTCGGAGATGTGAAGGCAGATTCTGCATTTTTCCCGTTTTCTCTCCATCTCATGCAAACCCTGAAAAGCAAGCTTTTCTGGAAATCAAAGGAAATTCAGGATGGTCATAGGGGGGGCTCCAAGAGCAAAGGAAACCCAAACAAAACCAAAAGGAAACCCAAGAAACCCAAGAAACGCAAGAAACGCAAGAAACCCAAGAGCAAAGGAAACCCAAGAAACTCTCGAGATGTCAAGGAAGCCCAAAGGAAACCGGGATGGTATGGGCCTTTTCCGTTTGTGCAAGAACCGTACTGTGGATGCTTGCGAAATCCAGAAATCGCACAACCGAAACGCTTCAGAAACGCTGGAATGATGATTCCTTCCCCTGTAAATGCCAGCAAATAATGGTGTCCCTGAGAGGGACGAGCTGAGCCAGGGTTCGAGCCCTAAATTGGACCCCTATGTCCTGTTGTGGGAACAAGCGCAACAAATTGTAACCATGGCTCACAAGGCTCTTCGTAAATGCGAACATGGCACCGTGTAGCATTTTCCCTTCCAAGGGGCCACGGCATGTCGAAGGGAATTGCCCCACCAGCAGCCAATCTGAACTAGGTCCCCCAGTAGTGCCCTTTTCCCCTTTTTTGGGGGAGGGTTCCCCCACTAAAATAGACTACAGAAAACAAGGGTACCATTATTCTATCCTCTCTATTGGCGGATCTAGTCAACAGCATGTCGAAGGGAATTGACCCACCAGTAGCCAATATCAATAAAGCACGGAAACCGCCTTGTTGCTTGCATTTGCTGCTTGATTCCAGGATCGAGCACAGCTGCGCAACGAGTTCCTTTCCTTTGACACGCAGAAGACAGGGACCATCACTCATCTTCAGGCGGGTCATGAAAATCGGGACTTGTGCGCCTAGGGAGAAAGCCGGCTTACATGTGTTTCCTTCTGTTGGAGTTGGTACCCAGTACTCGTTTGACGCTTTGAAAGGAGAACCAAGAAAAGAACACCGAAATCCGTTTCCGGGGGGTTTAGCCTTAACTTTTTTTAACAAGACGAGCCATGCGTCGCAGATGAAAGAAATCCTGGAGAAGTACTACCACATCGACAGTGCCGAGGCTGAGGCGGACCGCTGCAAACCAGGTCTCTGGGCCCTCTGGGCGAGCCAGGAGCAATTTTCTCAGGGGCTTCGGGGGAACACTTTACCCATTTTGAGGGTTGGGCTTGGGGTGCTTTTGGATTTGGAGCTACGGTGGATGCTCTGCATGTTGCAAGGCCACAAGGGAAAAACCTTGCAAATGCAACCGTGGTGGTTGATCTACTTGCAATCAGGGCACATCCGCAGAAGGTTCTGGCGGTCCAAAGCGGCCCTTCACTCATAGTGACCATGCGGTGGCTCCCCTTGCCAGGGCTCTGAATATCTCAAAGGGCTGTGCAGGAAAATCTAGACATGGCGTCCCAAATCAGCGGGTTTCCTGCAGAAGGTCCGAAAAGCCCAACCCTAAGATCAAACATGTCGAATTGCCCCGGTGTTTTTTGGACGGCAGAGATGCGCAAACGATGGCTCACCCTTCAGGCTGTGTTCGCCAGCATGGACACTGACCACGACGACGTGATCGCCTACAGCGAATTCTTGGCTGCTGCTATGCAGGCGCTCGGAGATGCTCGGAGCTGATCGGTGTATGCATCCTGGTTCTCAGCATTCAGTAATGCCACTGTGGATGGACGAAATGTTGCACCACGTTGAAAACGTGGGAAGCCATTGTTTGCTGGTATTTGCAGAGGAATCGCATCATTCCAGGGTTTCTGAACGGTGGTGCGAAATGGATTTCGCCCGTCCTCAGAAAAAAAACTGTACGTTTGAAGCGTTTGTTCATGTTTGTCCACTCGGACAGCTTGAATCTTGGCCCACTCATGCAATCATCGTTTCTCCGCAACTTGCCAGGGGCGAATCAAGGTCTACGAGGACGATGGGTTTGTCTCAACATAGGGGACCCCCCAAAAGGGGTGGTTTTCCTTATGTGTTTCTTTTAGTTTCCCCATTTCACCTCCAAAAAAGGTCCCTCAAAGAAAGACACGCCCCAGTCTGTGGGAGGCATTCGGTTCGTGTGTCAACTAGCCCGTCCGCCAGGACGTCCTGCGCAGAACCTTCCGAAAGTTTGACACGGACGGATGCGGCAGAATCACTGCCGGACTCCCAAGCTCGGGCAATGCCGCTCCCCTAGGGGTTGATTCAACCATTTGGTTCTTTTGAATCAAAAAGATTGTTTCCTTTTGGTGTCCCTCCAAACAGGTAAGTGCGTCGCTCCTGAACGCTGGCAAAACCATCGCTTCAGAACGCTGAAACAAAATCGCTTCGGAACGCCGGAAAACGTACTAATCGCTTCGGAACGCTGGAAGTGCAGCCACGTGCCACGCGCAGCACCGAGACACCGGCGAGTGCTTCGCTCTTGAACGCTGGGACAAGAATCGGCACCCATGCGTCCACGCGCCCACCTGCCCACAGGCCCACGCACTGCTAGCTGACGGATTTTTCTGATAGCCTCGAAAAACCCTAAGACCTAAACCCTTCATTAACGTACTATAACATTAACAGCACCTGCCACCGGAGTCTGGATCAAGTGATTTGGGTTTCGGTTGTAGCGCCCCACTTTTTCGTGAAGTTGTTTGGGCTGTGTCAGGTTTATTGTTTCAGGTTCATTTGATTACAGAGCTTCAGCGGGTGTGCTTATCATGCCCCCCCCCCCACACCACCCCCCACCCCCAGAACCAGATGAATTTGCACATCTGGTTACAGGGCAGGCTGGGCTGGTTCACTTCAGCGGGTGTGCTTCTCACCCACCCCCCCCCAGAACAAATTGATTGCAAAACACACCCTTGCTGGTGAAGCAGTTCAGCGGGTGTGCTTATCATGCCCCCCCCCCACCCCACCCCCCGCCCTCAGAACCAGATGAATTTGCACATTTGGTTACAGAGCAGGCTGGGCTGGTTCACTTCAGCGGGTGTGCTTATCATCCCCACCCACCCACCGAACAAATTGATTGGATTTTGCACACCCTTGCTGGTGAAGCAGTTCAGCGGGTGTGCTTATCATGCCCCCCCCCAACCCCACCCCCCACCCCCAGAACCAGATGAATTTGCACATTTGGGTATAGAGCTTCAGCGGGTGTGCTTATCATGCCCCCCCCCCCACCCCACCCCCCACCCCCAGAACCAGATGAATTTGCACATTTGGGTATAGAGCTTCAGCGGGTGTGCTTATCATGCCCCCCCCCCACCCCACCCCCCACCCCCAGAACCAGATGAATTTGCACATTTGGGTATAGAGCTTCAGCGGGTGTGCTTATCATCCCCCCCCCACCCCACCCCCCACCCCCAGAACCAGATGAATTTGCACATTTGGGTATAGAGCTTCAGCAGGTGTGCTTATCACCCCCCCCCCCCGCCCCCCCAGCACCACTAGATTTTGCACACCTGGGCTGGGACGCCTGCCTGCGTACGGAAGTGATCCTGGGCTGGGACGCCTGCGTTCGGAAGTGATCTTTTTGACTGACCGGGTTTTGCAACCCTTTCGGCGTTCCGGGTGCTCAGTGTTTTGAAGTGATTTTTTTTAGTGTTCGGGAGTGATCGAAAGTGGCAGCGTTCACAAGTGATTTTTTTTAGCGTTCTGAAGTGATTGTCTACCCCTCCAAACAACTACCAGCGAACAGGGGGTTCACCATGCTAAGGGAGGATTCCAACCATTCTTTTAAACCATCGTTCTTTTCAAAAACCGATCGCTGTTTCCCCTTGGATTTTGAAGGTGTTTTCTGAAAAGAAAAACGGATCCCTGGAAAGAATGGGGAAGTGTCTGCTAGAACTCCAGCAAATTGTCTGCGCATTTGGGTATGGAGGGGCATGGGTTTCCGCTTTAGCTTCCCTTGAAACAAACCCAGAAACCCGTATCGGTAGATGAAGAAAGAACGAACGAACGCAGGAACAAAGAAAGAACGGAAAACAAGTACTAAAGAAGGGAATAAGTAAAGAAATACCTAAAAAACAAAGAACGGAATAATTAGAGACATAAATCAAGAACACAAATAAACAACAATTCAACAACAAATTCATAAGTAAGTGAGTAACTGAAGAATAGTAATACATAATTAAATAAAACATTCAAATAACTAAATACATGAATAGATAAATTCGCCAGGCAAGATTAATATCTTATTTAACTTGACTGCTATTGGGTTAGATCTTTAGACTTTAACTTTTTTTGGAAGTTAAGGTGTTTTGCACTAAGCGCATAACACGTTTTTTTCCAGACAGGTCAACATCAACCAAGATAAGTAAACAGTTGAATAGATGAACAGACAATCAAACAAACGTGTAAACAAACAAGCGAGTCGTAACGAAATAACGAAATGCATGAGTGAGATTTGCAAACAAAGAGAGAAATAAACAAAGAACAGAAGAACGAAGAAAGCAAGAAAAGAAAGAAAGAAAGAAAGAAAGATAGAAAGAACGAACGAAAGAAACAGACAAACACACAGACAGACAGACAGACAGACAGACAGACAGACAGACAGACAGACAGACAGACAGACATTCAGACAGACATTCAGACACACACAAACAGACACACAGACACACAGACGCACAGACACACAGACGCACAGACACACAGACACACAGACACACAGACGCACAGACGCACAGACAGACAAACAAACAAACAAACAGTCAAATAAGCAAACAAGCACACAACAAACCAACAAGCAAACAAGCAAGACATCAAACACAACCAACCAAGCAACCAACCAACCAAACAAACGAGCAACCAAACAAACACACAAACAATCAAACAAACAAACAACCGCACAACAGAACCCCACAACCAACCAACCAAACAACCAACCAACCAAACAAACAAACAACCAACCAACCAACCAACCAACCAACCAACCAACCAACCAACCAACCAACCAACCAACCAACCAACCAACCAAACACCCGACCAACCAACCAACCAACCAAACAACCGAACGAACAAACAAAGAAACAAAAAACAAAGAAAAAACAACAACTGAACCAAACAACCAACCAACCAAACAACCAAACAACCAAACAACCAACAAACCAAACAACCAAACAACCAACCAACCAGCCAGCCAGCCAGCCAGCCAACCAACCAACCAACCAAACACCCAACCAACCAACCAACCAACCAACCAAACAACCGAACGAACAAACAAACAAACACAGAAAAAAACAACTGAACCAAACAACCAACCACACAACCAACCAACCAACCAAACAACCAACCAACCAACCAACCAGCCAGCCAGCCAGCCAACCAACCAACCAACCAAACAACCAAACGAACAAAAATCAAACAAACAACTGAACAAGCCAACAACCAAACAACCAAGCAACCAAACAACTAAACAACCACGCAACCAGGCAACCACGCAACCAGCCAACCAACTAACCCGCCAGCCAGCCAGCCAACCAACCGATCAAGCAACCACCTAGGCAAATAAACTAACCAACGAGCAACTGAACGATCCAACAACCAGCCAGCCAGCCAGCCAGCCAGCCAACCAACCAACCAACCAATCAACCACACAACCAAACGAAGAAATGAAAAACTGAACAAACCAACAACCAAGCAACCAAATAACCAACCAACCAACCAACCAAACAAACAAACAAACACGCAACACAACACAGCACAACACAACACAGCACAACACCACACAGCACAACACAACACAAACACATCACTCACTCACTCAGTCACTCACGCACTCCCACACTTACTCACTCACTCTCTCACTCACCCACTCGCCCACCCACCCACCCACACACACACACTCACTCTCACTCACTCATTCGCTCATTCATTCGCTCATTCATTCGCTCACTCAATCAATCAGCCAACCAGCCAATCAACCAACCAACCAGCCAGCCAATCAATCCATCAATCAATCAATCAATCAATCAATCAATCAATCAATCAATCAATCAATCAATCAATCAATCACTAAGTCAATCACTAAATCAAGCAAGTAACAAACCAAGCAATCACTCAATCTATAGGTAAGTAAGTCAGTAATTGAGTAGGTATACAAGCCTGTCAGTAAATGAATGGATAGATTACCAAATACATAAAACCTATCAATCACATGGTATCTACATATTACACACATAAAAGACACAAACAAGATGGAGCCAAGTGAGCCACAATCAAAGCCCAGGTAGATAAAGGCTAGTAAGGGACAATCCCAGCCAAAAATAGTTGCAACCGTTTCCTTACATGGTTTTGGGTCAAGCATTGTAGTACCGGGTTTGATTGTGACTCAAGTTTCGTGACTTCAGCGAGTTCAACCCCAGGCCGCTGACCTGCGGTTGGTGCTTGGAGATCATTTTGAGGGCACAGACGCGGAGCAGCTGATTCGGGAGGCGAATCCGAAGAAACCAATTCGGGGGAGACATACTGTTTCTGATATCCGGCAGAGAGGTGGCTGTGGGTCAAAACCAATGGGATCCGTGCACCACCCATTTCAGAACCTATTTTGTTGGGGATTGGGATGTTCACTGGGAGTACGGGCTGTTGATCCATGGCCAGGTGAGATACTGTAATGTTGACCCCGGATTAATAAACCTGTGTATTAATATGGGGGTGTTCCTCTCCAAATGTGATAAATCCCCACTAAAACCAGGGAGACCCCCATATTAACAAACAGGGGTTTATGTAATCCGGGGTCAACATTATGATATCCGGCAGATAGGGGAGAAGGTCCCAATTGGGTTTCATCCGTGTAGGATTTCTTAGCACTCTAAACAGTAGTCACATGAACATGAGTTTGATCCAAAGTGTTCTCGTTTCTACTGGAATTCCTTTGCCATCCTTGCCTTGCTCGTCTTGGTTCCATGCATGCAGCTGCAATGTTGAACATGCTGACCATGTGCTTCTGGCTGCCAGCTGTCAAGCACCGTGTTGACGACCTTTCTCGCCGCCTGGCGTTTCTGGGGGTGCGTACACTGTGTCCATAGCAAGTGGCAGTCGTGCCTGCAATCTGCCATCTCTGTGCGACCAGAACTCGCCTGAGACTGATTGACAGGCTTTACAACTGCACATTGCCCCCTAAGTCACATGATTCATAGCTACGCATAAGGCAACTGCCCGGCGTTTTGTGGGTGAGGTTGGGCTTTTCTCAAGAGCTCGGGGTCCCCTAAAAAAAAAGAGGTTTCCTTTTAGGCCTCGAACGGGGGATCCATGTTGGGAAGCTCCCGAATACCAAACTGGGCCCATTTGCCGGGAATATGACACAGCCATGGGTGTCCTTTTTGGTTGTGTTGAAACATAGATGGGTTTTTTTCTGGTTTACCTGGTGATTTAGTCATCTACCAGGGAAACCCATCTATTTCCCCTAAAAGGACACCTATGGACACAGCCCTCCACAAGATGCCAATATTTCTCACATCCAATGCATGAGGCTTTGAGGTTTTGCGGTTCGTTTCGTGATCCACGTTGGCCGGTCGCGGGCGCCTTTTTACACAACGAAGTGCTAGGTTTGTCTTGGCAAGGAGAAGAGCGGATGAGGCATGCTTTGAGTTTAGGTTTTGGGCAATGAGCATTTGTGCGGGTTCGGAATGAATGAGGGCGGAGCCAACCGAGTATTCAAAGCTGTTCAGCTTCGGTGCCATCACCGATAGGGACCCCATAAGTTGGTGATTTTCCTGTGGGTTTTCCGTTGAAACTACAGAAAACGGGGGCTCCCTCAAAAACAAATATACACCAGAAAAGAATGTCGCGCTCCGTTTCTCGGACCTTCCTTAGAAGCTTTGTGGTCTTGATCATGAGTGCCAGGCAGACACGAATGGTGACGGGATGATCGAATACGATGAATTCCTTGAATACTTCAACAAGCACGAGCCCGACTTGGAGCAGGTGGGGGCTGAAAGGTGTAGCGAACACCTGAAAAAGTCGCATGGTTCCTGTGGGGTGTCGGATGTTTTTGAAGCTCGGTACCAGGAAAACCAAAAAGGAATCCAAAAAGGAAAACCACCAAAAAGGGGGGGGGCAGGGTCCCTCCGGAGCAAGGTGATTTGGGGCGCCGCCCCTTGTTTTCCTTTTTTGCCAGTCGGCCACATGCCTCTTTCACCGCACTTTGCGCCCGTACAGTGGGGCCGGTGCTCCCCATGTGGAGCTGTAACACTTCCTGCCCTCAAAGCTCCCTGTTGCAAAAATGGGAGGGGGGGGGGGGACAGAATGTTGACCCAGGATGAATAAACCCGTCCCATTATTAGGGGGTGTTCCCTCCAAAAGTGATGAATCCCCACGAAAAGGGGATGCCCCCCTATTGATCAACCAGTTTTTCTGAATCCGGGGTTAACATTACCCATGAACCGCACTGAGAGACTTTCCGATGAACTTTTTCGGTGCCAGGAATTTGCTGCCGGACCGGAGGCTTGAAGGGATGGGCCTGAGAGACAGGGGACGTTTGTCATAAGGGAAGCTCATAGGGCTCGTTCTGAAGCAGAACGCCAATCCGTTAGTTTGCCTTGCGGGGCAAACTGTTGTCGTTTGTGTTTGGCCTGCCTGTGGGTAAACCTTGCAACATGCAGTGGCAGGACGAGGATCTCAATGGAGTTATTAGCTACTTCAAATTGATGTTGACCCTGGATTCATAGGGGGTGTTCCCTCCAAAAGTGATGAACCCTGTCTCAGAAAGGACACCCCCTGCTGTGGATGGGCGAAATCCATTTCGCACCACCTTTCAGAACCCCTAGATAAAATTCGATCCCCCAACGCAAGTACCAACAAACGCTATGGCTTCCTTTCCATGGTAACTCATGTTTCGTGCGAGAAGACTTAAATGGAAGTTTCCACACCTTGGTAACTCAATTCGTGGTGTCGGAGTGAAATGGACGTGTCCACTAAGATCTGGGCAAATGGAACCCAATTTCCACTTAGATCTGGGGACCTCCGGCTGAACTTTCTGGGAATTCATTCCGCGCAGGCCGGGTCACCGACCGGACCTTGGACAGAGACCACCCGGAGCCAGCGGCGCCGCGAGCTCGGTGGAGGAAGTTGGCCGAGGGCCCCGGTTTCAGGGTATGTTTTGTCGTCATAGGTGCTTTTTGGTTGGTTTGCTTAAAAATAGAGGGCCCTGGTTTAGATGGGGTTTATTCCATTTACCAGGGCCATCTATTTTTCCAAAAGGCCACCTATGGTTGTCGTGGTTTTGCAGAGGAACACAGGGAAAAACCGCAGATTTCGGCGATTTCCTCGTGGCTTTGCAGACGAACACCAGGAAAACTACCAGTTTCGGTGGTTTCTTGCACCCTAGTTGAAGACAAACCCACATGTTTGACCCTTTTAAGTTAGCAATGTCCAACATTTTAGTGCCGGATGGACATCTTTTTCAGCTCCCATATCGCATATTAGCTTGCCACTGGGCTCGTTCAAGCGACAAACATGCATTGCCAAGACAAGTCGAAGTGTTTCAGCGCTGTTTACAAGTGGGGGTGTTTCAAAATTGGGGCCCTTTTTGGTGTCCCTCAAGAAAAGCGTCGGTACTTTGGGGCTCCAAAGTGCACATGATCGGCATGTCTCAAATTACAGGTCTTCGCACTGTTCACCGTGCTTTAAAGGGAGACCAAAAGGAAACCAACCATCCTGAAGGGTCCCACATTTTTTGACAAACACACCATATTTTGAGAAGGGACACCACATGTTTCGAGAAACTAATATGTTTGACCAGGCCTTAAGTCCAAATCGCAAGTTGCATCCGAGGGCAGCACACCGAGAACCTGGCACGGGTCATCGACCGCTTGCTTTCAGAGGACTGGTGGGACCAATTTCCCCAGCGAGGGTGTCTTGGTCCCCTCGAAGTGATCTGAATCCTCTTGGGAATGGCGCTCTTGGGTATCAGGGTATCCGAAGGATGATTTTGCACAAGGGACCGCTTAAAGTCTCGTGATGAAAAAAACGTCTTGGGGATGGCCTTTGGTATCACAAGTTGTGGATTTTCCGCATTGTCAGGGACTTAAAGTGACAGAGCTGGTGCACTGAATCAGGGCCAGGCGTCGATCTGGGAGTTGCAACATTGCCCCCCGTTCAGTTGGTGCTTCAGGCGAAAACAAAAGGATATCAACCATGCTGTGGATGGACGAAATCCTGCACTACTTTGAAACCCTGGGAAATTATGGTTTGTTGGTATATTTACAGGGAAGTCAGCATTCGAGGGTTTCTTAGGTGGTGCAGGATTTCGTCCATCCACAGGAGGGGACCCCAAAATGGGAGAAACACCCCGGACCGCTTAAGCATTGCCAGCGTTTGCTCCTTTTGGAGTAGATGGATGGGAATGCAAAAGTATCTTGGTACACGGAAGGTCCCAGAGCGCCTCATGGAGCCAAGTCTTACGGAGTCCCAGGGTTTGTGGATAGCCGCGAAGCCTGCCACATTTCAGGACATCGGTGTTGCCAGCAGCAGCCTCAGCGCCGCAAGTGCTTAGTATCATGAAAGGTACCCCGTCCACGTCAGAGAACCCACCGGAGAATTCACTGAGGTTACGGGGTTTTGACCCAGCCAAATGGACCCTTGAGGAAAGTCATGTTTGCCAGGAGCCCCAAGTCATTGTCGTTAGACTTCTGAAGAGGAGTCGATTGCGGTTTGCCAAAACCGCACGGTTGGACTCGAGTCATCAAGTAGTGCTTGATTTTTTATCCTTGAAAATGGTTGCAGGGTGGGGCAACTGAAAGTCCTGGTTTAGATTCAACGAATGAGAGCGAAAGAGATGTCCGTCAGGACAAGCCCTGCGAAACAAGCTGCCCAAAATGACTCTTGCAACTCAAAATCGGGACATGTTCAAAACATGTGTGTGTCTTTTTGTAGGGGATCCCGAAAATGGTGGGTTTCCCTCTTTGGCTCCCTTTGAAACCACACACACACACATATACCTTCAAAAAAAGACACACCCAAATGCAAAGGGTGGCCCTTTTTTGGCGCCCCACAAAAAAAAAAAAAAAAAAAACGAGCGTGTCGCCTCAGCCTCAACTTGACCCCGCGGATGGGACCCGTCCAGGTCCATTGCGCCGCAAGGCCGGGAAGGCCGGAAGGCGATTAAAGCTACGGTGGATGCCCTAAATATTGCAAGTAAACCAAACACAAGCCATGGGAATTTACCGGGTTTCCCTTGCTCCCTACTTGCAATATTTAGGGCATCCACCGTAGGTGTCCTTAAATGACCTGCCAGAACCCTCAGAATTCCCTCAGTTTATGGCCTCAAGCTAAAAAGTTGGTTGGTGAATTCCAACTTTTTCATGGGTAGTTTGCGGCTCCACGTGTCGTTTTTCGGGGGTGCTTGATTTGTTTGTGGGTTTTAGAGGGAAACCAAGAGGAACACCCTTGCCATTTTAGGGATCCGCAAGAAGACATGCCCAGATGGGTTCCACAAGCGCCCCCCCCCCCCCCAGATTGGTTTTAGAAGCCATTGACCAGGGCTACGGGCTATCACTTCTCACAGACCTGACGCAGCTTTGCCTTCGGGGCGGCCCCGATGTTTGTCCAAAATATCTCCGATTCAAGTTTAGCAGCCTTGAACCAAGATCCCTTTGGGTGGTTCGATTTTCTTGAGGCGAAGGTCACCCTGCGGGTGGTGGGAGAGGAAACCCCCGGGCCCGAGCTCGCGTCAGGCACATACCATGTCCTGATCCGAGGCATGGGAAGCCGAGAGACGTCACATGTGGCGCGTGTTTTTTTTTTCCGGCTCGGTACCCTGAGGTTTGCCAAGGGAGGCCAAGCAGGAAACCACCCGTTTTGCGATCCAAGTTAAATATGGGCCGATTTCTTGAGGTACCTTTTTAAGCTTGGTTTAAACGAAAGTCAAAAGGACTCCCGCCAATCTTGGATGCATTGTTGCAGCGCAACCATCGATAGGCGGATGATCCTTGCTGTTGAAATGCGGGTGCTGCGGTGCAGTCTCGCGCACTGCTTGACTTGAAAGTTGCAGGTATGGCGTCGTGAGGCAGAATCTTTTTCCTGGCATGTCACATAGGCGTTGTCTTGTCTCCAGTGTTTCACCAGTTAACGACCGGGACTTGGCGAATTGATGCTAATTGATGCTAATTGCTCACCGGTTCGCGAAGCTCAAATCCGAGTCCCAATGTTCGGAGAGATTGTTTTATACGAGCGAGAAAAGTTCATGTGGCGCGGGTCAGCGGTCAGCGGTTGCGAGCCGGGAGCATGGAGCTCATTGCCACGAGAGGATGGCTCAAAGAAAGCTGCCACTTCAGCTTTCGCTATGCCCCGAAATGTGGGGTGCAAGGATCAAGCTCAAGTTGGTTTTCCCTCCTCCGTGGTACAAAGGTCACCGTTTTGGCAATGTTGGGACTAGTCTCTTGGTGTGATGTTTAAAGGGGAGATAGATATTATATGTATATATGATATATGATTGTATGTGTATAAATACACATGGACCCCGGTTTCGTTTGTGGTTGGCTCTTCTCGCTGGTGGCAGTGCGCGTCGCCATGCCGTCCCCGGCTCGCTTGCGGCACCTCAGAAAGCTCAAGGCGCCCGGGTGAAGGTGAAGGGGCGGTCCCCACCCCGGAAAATCATGGCGCAGGATCTCCTTTTCCGATTTTTCCCGAGTTAGATGGATGCAGAAAAAGATCCGCGGCTCCCTTTTTTTTAACGTGGATGCAGAAGAGTTGACATCCCTCGGTTTTGCTGGTGACCCTGTGCAAAACCAAAAATCCGCGGGTGCCGACTTTGGGGCCTTCGGAGCTTCCAGTGCCAGGCGCAGCCGATTTGAAGTTCCGCTGGAAGGTTCGGTTCCAAGACCCACTTCCGGATTCCGGCACCCATCCAGCCCAGAAATGGGTCAAAAATGGGCCATGCAACTAGGTCAAAAATGGGTTCTGGCAAAGTGGGCGCTGGAAACAAGTTCCCAGCCTTAAGAATGGGAATTGTGGCAAGATGATGGATGTTGTATATTTGCCATGTAACCGAAATGCCTCAAGACTCAAAAAGGGATCATTGCTTGCACACCCAAAATTATGGTGGGTTCATTCCAACCTTGTAAGGGTAGGTTGAGGGTCCAGGTTCCTTTCATTTATACAACACGTGTCTGCCTTGGTTCGCGAGATCCGCCGCCTTTTTGTTCGTTTTCTGCGGCCATGGAGAAGCCTGTGGTGGTCATCACCGGAGTCACGGGCTACTTGGGCTCGGCGACCTGCCTGGCTTTCCTGCAGGACGGCTCCTTCTCCGTGCGCGGCACGGTGCGAAGCACCAGCAACGAGAAGAAGCTGCAGCCGCTGAAGCTCGGCCTCGGCGAGCTCTTTGCTGGGCTGGAGCTGGTGGAAGCGGATCTCAGCGACGAAGACTCGCTGATCAAGGCGTGCGTGGGCGCCACTTTTGTGGTGCACACCGCCTCGCCGTTCCACTTCAAGGGGGGCTGTGTGAAGCCGGCCGTCAAAGGCACCACTGCGGTGATGAAGGCCTGCAGCGTGCACAAGGTGAAGCGGTGTGTGGTCACCTCCTCCTGTGCTGCAATGCAGGCGCCAGCTGCAGAGGAGCTGGGAAGCCAAGCAATATATTGGAGAAGAGGTGAAGTGAAGTGGTTCATGTTGCAAGGGGATTCGGCCTCACCCATTGGAACCCCCATGTCTCGGCATGCCACCTGTAAGGTGCTTGAGCCCTGAGGACAAGCCAGTGCCACCTGCAGCGTACAACGAGACCTGCTGGTCCAACCCCGAGCGACCTGAGGGCTTGCACGACTACATGAAGAGCAAGACTTGGGCAGAGAGGGCTGCGTGGGATTATCAGAAGGCCAACCCAGGCTTTGACCTGGTCACAATCCTGCCTTGCTTCATTATGGGCCCAGCGCCCTGTGACGGAGAAGGTACCTTGTATGCGATTTGGATCTCACTTTGCCTTTAGCTGCCTTGATCTTGTTGGGGATGTTTGTTGTTTTCCCTCTACCATCGCTACCCTGCAAACAGTTGATCTTGTTGTTTTTGGGTGAGGCGGGGGCAAAAGTCGCCGAGGTACCTCGGTGAGCTACATGCTGGACATTCTGAAGGGGAAGAAGGCGGAGATCCCCCGGAATAGCTCGAGCTTCGTGGACGTCCGGGATTGCGCCGCCGCGCATCTCAAGGCGATTCTGCTGCCAGAGGCGGCCAACCAGCGCTTCATCTTGTACAACCAGCGAGTTTTGTTGCGAGATGTCTACGGTTGGCTGGCCAAGTACAATGAGAAGGGCGCCAAAGTTCCCACCAAGCTGGCGGAGGGGGAGGATTCCATGGATGGAGATTTGATCGACAATACCAAGTCCAGGGAGGTGCTGAAGATAGAGTACACGCCTATGGAGAAGACGTTCTGCGATGCAGCAGAATATCTTCTATCTGTGGGTGCTGTTTGAGGCTCGCGAAAGGTCGACCTAACTCCCAGCTCTGCAGTGGCTGCCATGTGCAAAGCCCCGCTGGGAGGATTGGCTGACAGTGAGGAGGTGAGAAGGCATCGAGGAGCTTTGCTGCAGAACAACCAGTTCGAATCGCAACATCGAGCTGAGGGGTGGTGAAAGCAACGAAGAATAGGTCGCGCGCGCGCAACATTGAAAATCGCGGATAGATACCGGGCACGAACACGCGCCGCCGGTTCTTTTTCTTTGCGACGTGGCAACACCTCGGGGTGACCGTGGAAAACCTTTCCCATGGGTGCACCACCCCTACGATTTGGATTTTGACCCATGGCCAAGTCAGCGAGATGTTGACTTAGGATTTCTGGTGATGATTTGGTGATCATTTGGTAATTTGGTGATGTTCTGGTGGTTTCCCTGGTCATCCCATCTTCAGCGGAGCTTTAAGCCGCCTCACCGCGTCACGAGGCTCCAATTCGGAGCCTCGCAGGTGCTGATCCGCAGCGCTTCACACCTGCCGCGAGTGGACGACAGACTGCGCGGGGCCTAGGGATGGGCGCCTTTGCCAAAGTGCCGCAGCCGAGGGGCCAGTTCCTTTCATCCAGCCCTGGCTGTGAACTGCGGCCCCAACGTGGGTTTCCCGCACGTCACGCAGCCGTATGGGTGTGGGTCTTCTTTGGCGCATCGCGCCTGGGTCCACTTGTCAGGTATCTGTTTGGATTGGTTGGATGTGAGCCGGCTCTTGAACTTAGGTGCGATCCCTACGTGGTGTGCTTGGTGTCCCCAAGTGCAACGCCGGCGTTCCAGACGCAGGTTCCTGGCCAGCGAGAGATGTTGTCTGCCGTTTTTGGGGTTGGAAAAACAAGGGGAACCACAGGGAGCGTAAATATTGAGGTTCCCTACGTCCCCCGCAATGGCAGTTTAGTCAGGGTGGGAGTTTTTGTGTTGAGGTGTCCTAAAACCCTGTAAAACGAAAAGGAGGAACACACAGCGATAGCGTTTTGTAGAACTGGACTTGCCAATCTGCAGCTGAAGCTGCAGAAGTGTACTTCGTTTACTACACATGTGCTGAAAACTTGCGGTTTCAAGCTGGAGCTATTACAGTTGCAACTTTCCAGTGGGGAGCTGCGGCAGTGTGTGTCGTTTACTGCACTTGTCATGAGAGAGCTGGGGAGCCGCAACATCATGTCATGAGGCAGTCACTCGCCAAAATCCATTATCATTGGGGCACACAATAAATGGGTATGGGACAAAATTAAACCACCAGGGGACCGCATGCTTTAGTCTTTGGTTCCGTTTTCCAGGGTTCCATTTTAAGTACGTATTTTTTACCCACAGCCAAATGTTGACAGTGACTCATGCTGAAAAGGCCAGTGAAACAAGCACCCAGAGAACTGCTGTGAGCGTGTCTTTGTTTTGGGGCCCTTCGGGCTGGTTTTTTTCCGGGAAGCAACGCGTATTTTGAGTCGGTTCCTCTGTCTTTGAGACCCCTAAGATCTAAATCCTTGAGGTGGGTTTTGGATATATGGCTGTGGTTGTCAAAACCAATGGTATCCCATTTTCGGGTAGGTGTACCACCCATTTTGGTCTGTTTTAGTTGGGATTGGGATGTTCACTGGGGGTACGGGCTTTTGAACCATGGCCACATCGGAGCGCGTGGCGGAATCAACATTTTCATTTGTGAGGTCTGCTACCAGACACTGGACCCCAACTGGGATGAGGAGCTTGCTGACTTCGGGTGGCGTGGATCGTGTCCCCGTTCGAGGCTTCCAGAATTTCGACGTTTGAAACCACAGTGCTTGGACAAATTCATCAGGACCCACCCGAATTCTGATGTCCCATTTTGGGAAATGGCAAACAAGATACACCTAAATTCCTGAGGAGTATGAGATCCATTACGAGCCTGGAGCCGACCTGGTGTTCCAAGTGCTGGACAAAGATGACACCTATGGCTCCGAGCGCTGGGCACTGAGGTCCCCCAATGGTAAGTGGCCCGTTGGGGACAAAACACTGGGGCTCGAAAAACGACGCAGTAAAGAAACTGCGCCAAGCACACTTGCAGAAGTTATATCTATGTGAGAATAGCGCGCGCAACGAGGAACAAGTAGCCAATTTCGTGACTTGCACGCTTGTCTTCCGTCCATGCGAATCAGCAAGGTAGTCTTGCCGCAGGATTGGCCATTGAATGCTTTTAGAGACACAATCACAACTACTCTCTGCGCTACGAGCAAAAAGGGCTTCACCACTAGTAACATCAAGTTCAATGATTGCACATCTTCATAGCACCTTCAACAGCACCTGCACCAGCGCCCCAAAACAGGGCCTACCCGACAAACAAAAAAAGCGCCGCGGGGGCAAACTGCTTCAAAGGCCACGACATCGGCGACGATTTCCTGGGGGAGATCTGCCTCGCCAGCGAGGAGTTCTTTCCGATTCCGCCTCAGCGGAGCCCACGTTAGCGCCCAACCCCCCCCCCCCTCCGAGGAGGCCGCGTGTTAGGTACCACCCGGTTAAAGAAGGGATGAACGAACTAAGGCCCATATCAATTCTTCGTAAATTTTGGCGTTTGGCCATGTTGGCCGAATCAAGAGTGAATGGGTGAACCGGGCGCTCAGTTGAGAACCCAGTTCACCCCTTGGCCACTTCCACAGGAGGTTCGTGTTCCCTGATTTGATGGCACGACGTCAGTGGGTATTGAGCGCTAATGTGCGACAGGTTCCATTTCTTACTACAGGCGCCGCGGGGTGGCAACTGCGACGTTTAATCCACTTTTCCTGATGGGACAGACGGCTTGGCTTGGCGTATCAAGTGGACGTCAAGCATTTTTCTGCAGTGGACTAGAGTGCACTCGTGATACTTCGCGTTTGGGGTGGCAAACTAGCAGCATTACCACAACGATAGTGAACATTATCACTTCTCGAATGTATCCCTTGAATGTGACCATTCCAACGTAACATGGCTTTCATTGATCAATCACACCCAGGTTGGGCGGTTGTTGCAGCCAAACAGGGCCCATTCCGCTAAGGAACGGCTTCGAGAGCGATGTGATGCTTGATGGGGTGCCTGATGGCAAAGCAGTTTAGCCGTCGCGTATTGATTTGTGGGACTCGCCGTTGAATCTCTGGCGCAGTTTCAAAGCTGCGCTTAAGACGCAGCTCAGTGCCAGTGCCAGGCGTTCCTGCGGCTGAGAATCATAGTGGACGAGGACGAGGAGGTGTGCACACGCAATGATCATAAATGACTGTGGTTGTCAAAACCAATGGTATCCCATTTTGGGGTAGGTGTACCACCCATTTTCGTATGGCCAAGTCAGCAAGATGTTGCCGCAGGATTTCTCTCCAGCGCAATTGCAGCAGCAGATTCAGCAACAGATGCAGCAGTTGCATCTTCAGCAGCCACAGCAGCCACAGCACGAGACATCTTTGGATGATGTCGAACTGGTCAAACAGTGGCCCTCTCAGTTGGCTGACGGTAGCTGGGTAATTGACGTTTCCGCAGAGGCGCAAGGCTTTCTGGCATGTATTCTGCAAGGGACAAAATGAGGCAACTTGATTTGCGGTCCCATTGCTGCCTGGCCACATTCCAATTGCGACTCAAGCTCGTGAATTTGTCGCACCCGACCACAGAAGGAATAGGTTGAGAAAGTCGTGTTGAGAGAGACAAATGCAGCACTCTTCAAGGCCGCCCCTTTGACGCTTCCGATGGATCGCTGACTTGCCGTGAGGTTGGAAAGCCCAGGCTTCAGACCGCAGAGCTCCAAAGCCGAGCAGAGGACAGGGGCTGGAGATCATGTTTACTACGGTAAAGTAGATGATATGGGTCACACGAGCCCCAAAATACCATGAGAGAATGTTTGGAATGCTCACCAAGATTCCAATCAACATTGTCAGCCGACATGAAAGTACATCAGTTGCAAGTGGACACAACGGAACTCCGACATTGGTTCGGACATCGCCCAGCGAAATCCTCGAAGAGTGAAGGAACATCTACCTCCCACTCCAAATACCCACTTTTTCTAGTTTGTTTTTTTTCCATGGTAAATACCTCCTTTTTTAGTAGAGGGTCGACATCATACCCTAAAAAAAGTGGGTATTGGGTGTAAGGGGTATAGGTGCTGGTTCTTCCTGCGAGTCCTGCGGGGCATCTAAATTCGGTGCATTTTTCTTTGAGGGTATCCTTCTTGGGAACTGATTGGGAACAAGCGGAAACACACACAAGATGCGCGCCTTCCTATTTGTTGACAGCGACGAAAAGCAGCGAGGATTTTTGAAGGGATCCGTATGCCTTCTGGAGGGACCCGTAGACAAATGGTACCCATGGGTGATTCAACCCGATCTCCTTGATGGGCTTTGGCACCCGGATCTTCTTTCTCAAGTGCGGAGCAAGGACTTGCACGGAAGTCTCTTGCTTCGTCGATTCTCAGATACCCTTCAAACAACAGGTGTAGATGGCCATAGGGGACTGATCATAACTTGGGGTTCAAACCACCATTAAAACAATGGGATTCATATAACCACTACTGTTTGCCTAAGGATTGTCAACATCCAAATTGGGTCAACCATTCTTTTAATGGGGGTCGAACCCTAGTTTTCCTATCAAATCGCATTTCCGACTTTGCCGTCCAAACTCGGCCGAGGGGCGGCTCCAGCGGCTCCAACGCCAAGCCCGCCGTGAAAGCCCGAGCTCCCGAGCCAGGGACCGCCCGGCGCTGAGTGTTTTTTCGTTTTGGTGACCCGTAGGCAGTGCAATGATATGTTTTGTTTCTCCTGTTGTTTTCTTTCTCGTTTTTCTTCTTCTTTTTTTTCTTCGGGTTTTCCAGCCTGGCTCAAGCTGTTCGCAGGAAAAAACAAAAAACAAAAAAAGGCATGAAGCGTCCCGGAGCCTTCATGACGTGGAGGAACCTCCCAAGCGCGCAGTTGGAGATGGCAACGGAGGGTGTTGATCCAAACGGAGGCCGGGCCTGGGTCTCAGCGCAGGGTGAGGCCCAGGTGCGCGTCGAGGCGATCCAGGAGGATGAGGCTGGGTCGGGTCCGACATGTGAAGTGGTTTTTGGCCGAAAGAGTCAGAGGCAGCTCGGGTGAGAAGGGCAGCCACTCGGTCACTCTTCCAGATGGCCCCGGATATGGCCCATGAAGGAGGAGAATCAAAAAAAGAGGACGCTCAGCATGCGGAAGGGGTGGAAGAGATCATGCCAAACTATGAAGAGCAGGCCTGCACCTCCTTTGAGGCCGAGAGGGTCTTTGTCGAGCAGAGCCCAAGGCATGGCGCTGGCTTTGGAAACTTCATGCTGCAGTTGGGTTTGAATGTGCTGGTTGGAGAGAGGGTGCTTTCCTTTACAGCCAAGTCACCCATGAAGTACTTCTCGCCGGTTGGCCATGGCTGACCTTTTTTAGCCTGCCATGGCTCAACATAGCTTCCCCGACATTGGATGACGATCTTTGCTTTGATCGGGCCTTCATCACGGCAGACATCGGTATGGTGTCTCCAAAGCAGCCTTTCCACTCAGAGTTCCAAGGGATCACAGAATTCTGGATCGGCGAAGGCGACCGGCTGGCAGACATTGGGGCGACTGGCTGGCAGACATTGGGGAGACCGGCTGGCAGACATGGGGGCGTCCGACCGGCAGATATGGGGGCGACCGGCTGGCAGACGTGGCAGGTAGATATGCGGGCGACTGGCTGGCAGACATGGGGGGAGCTTTCTGGGGTGAAAGGTGCGAAGATCGGGGTCTCGAAGCCTGATAAGCTGCAGGACTTTGCTGAGTTTGCTTGCGTTGAAGCTCTCCACAGCGGGACTTTGATCTTGATTGAGCGCACCTTACAGCCTGACCAGCGGCGCGCATCAAAGAAACAAAAAAGCAAAGAGCAGCATTTGGTTGCCAATCTGGAGTGAGTCCTCAGTGATAGCGGAAACACCCTCCAATTCACATGAACCTGACAGGTCCCTTCAAAAGGAAAAGGGTCCAAACCAGGACCCCCCCCAAACGTCGACCGGTCCATGTGAACAGGGTGGGAAAACCGTGAGCCCGTTTGTTTTGTGCATTGGCCCTGTGGGAGGAATCCTCAAGCCAACGCTGGCTCTCATTTTCATAGAATTCGCGGGGTTTACGCTTGCCATTTCCCTACTGGGCTTTGCCTTTGCGATAGCGCACAGTGTCTGTTCGACGCAGCGATTTCTTGGGGGGAGGGGGAAAGAAGGAGAAGGTCCAAAAACAAGCATGGTCAGTGAGTCAAAAGTGATCCTTAAAATCCTGACCTTGGGTTGGGCTCCATTTTGAACAGCTCAGTTTTTTTCCGGGAATCTCCAAAAGTGGATCGATCATTTCAAGGGAAACCACCAGTCAATTGATCAACTTTGATTTGGGCAAATCCGGTGGCCCAACTGTTAGACCCTCTACGGGCACCCTGAAAGCTGCTCAACTGGCACGGCCGCCGACTTTTATTTATATATTTTCCGAGCAGAAAAGCCATCCGTTGCAACTCTTTGTCAAAGGCACGGCTTCTTTTTGCGAGAGTCACGCGCAATGCAATTCATTGCAGATCTGAGGTTCGGCGGCTGTCAGTAACGCTCAAGGGCGCCAACGGCTTGCCAAGTCCATCTGGTGGGAGGCGAGTTGCCACAACTCGGTTTCGCTCGCAACGTGCAAACGCCGCAGGTGCTCTCCGTACTGCGTTTGCGAAGTGCAGGGCAATCAGCGCTTCCAGACCCGCTCAGCTGTGGTGAACGAGTCCAGGGATCCCGTTGGGAGCTCAGCATTTGTGTGGAAATGACCTGCAAAGAGTGGCCTCAACATATTTGATTTCGGGCCGATGCCTCGTCTGGTTGCTCAATGGCTCAAGAGCAACTGCCGGAACGAGCAGTGGATTCCGGAAGGTTTGGAACAAGTCCTTCGACTTCGACTAC
>CAUJNA010003392.1:328206-343206 GCA_963377175.1 Effrenium voratum
AAGTAAATGGCAATACTTGCTACGCCCGCATTTGAATGCGCCCTGGGTACACAGAATCTTGCGAAAGGTGGGCTTCCGGGAACATCTCGTGGATTTTCGACGTCACTCGTTGTCGTCTCCCACTTCCCTCAGCTTGCACAAGCGCTTTCGACGACGACTACATCCGGATCTCCAACGGCAACTACGACCCGACATGCTGGATGACATTCAGGCCCATTACTCTATTCTCTATCAGCTGGGATCCAATACAGGAGCATCGTTCCAAGCCATGCGTGACCTACTGTCGGCAGCTTTCCCTCCTACTCAGCTGTACTACTTACTGCGGCTCGCCGTCTTTGTCAACGAGCCCTTCCGCTCCAAGGCGCAGAAACTCCTCGCCCAGGTGTTGCGCAAACGACGGCTACAACCACCCACCACTTTGACACAGCTACTCCTACCGCCGCTGCATGTCCGGAATTGGAAAGCTCTACTTGGCACATGGCTACAAAGCTGGATTGCTTCTCATCGGGATCTGTTCCCTTCTCTTTTCCTTCCAAAGATCCGGGTGGTGGAAACTCGCAGTGCCACGTTGGGCGACAAGATCTACAACTACCGCACATGGCAGCGCAGATGGACTCCTGAAACATCCTTTCCGTGTCGCTGTTTGGACATCGATGATCACCATATACACCGAGCACATGGTCATGCTGTAATGGTGGATGAGTTTTCTCGCATCAATGCGGACATTGACATGGAAATCATGGCCGCCTCAATGAAGGATCAGTATTTCGGTGATGTCGACTTATTACATCAACGTTTCACCACGCAACTTCGCAAACTTGCTCGTCGCTGGCATGTGCATGGTTCCAGTCTTCTTTCAGATCTGCAGCCGGTTTTGACTCAGTTAATGGACACTCATCGAACTAACCTCCAAGATCGTGCTTATTGGTCATCGACATCGTTGCAGCGCACTGTGGCTTCTCTGTCTTCGTGGGTTGTTATCCCGGCGGATCATTTTCCCTCCCGCGCACATGTGATTTGTCCGTCCCTGTTTGCCATACTGATGCGGAAGACATTTTGCTCGGGAGATGTCTTCTCGCTTTGCCGTGAATCCGCAGCATCTTTTCGCTCTGAAGTGGTAACCACGGTACCTTCTCTCCTACGTCAACGATATGCATGGGGACTTCGACTTCAAGCACCGCTGCCCACAGCACGTATCCTTCCAAAGCCGACCAAGGACTGGCAGAAAGCACGACCCATCATTTCATTCTTTCGCACATGGGCAGCTCCCTTCCTCACGGTCTTCGGCGCACTCATATTTGAACTTACCAAAGCTGCCTTTCCCGACATTGCAGGTCAACTTTCAGTACAAGAACTTGTCCAGCAGCTGTGGGAAGCGCTGTCAAAAGCAGATCCCGATGAGTACATCCACCTGGTGTCGCATGACCTGTCAGGCTTCTTCACGTCCATTCCTACGGAACGATTCCACCAGGCGCTGCAAGTGCTTCTCCATCGGTACGATCAAGTTGTTGGCCTTCGCAGTTCCTCTCAATGGTCAGTGTACGAAGTAAAGTCAGATCATCGACGCCGTATGTTCAAAGGAAAGTGGCGCCGTCAAACCAAGATCCCTCGAACCTTTCGTGAACAAGATCTCCGGCACCTTCTGGACTTTGTCATTGACAACAGTCACTTCGAGATCAACGGATACTTGTTCCGCCAAGAACGGGGAGTCGCTATGGGATCACCAGCCGCGCCACCGTTGTGCAATTTGGTTGCCACGGTTGAGGATTTCTTCTGGCACCAAACAATGTGTTCTCTGCGGTTTTGCATGCCCGACATTGGTGTGATCTGGCATGAGCGCTACGTCGACAATCGTTTCATTCTGCTTCGTGATTCAGCCCCACACTCACCCGTGCTCATGAATTTTCTTTCCCTGGAATTTTATCGCCCACCAGTGATGCTTGAGGTTCAACATGATGACAAAGTGCTGGGCTATCGATGTGATTCTTCTTCCAGAACTATTACACCACAGCTACCTGATCATCCCTCCCAAATCAAAGGAATTCGGAGTGCCAATGATCAGATGTTTACTTATTCTTCTTGGTCTTCTCGCTCATGGCTCATCATACGTGGTGCACAACCGGCGGTTCAGCAGCAGCACGGACTCAACGCTCTCAAACGCCTTTATGAGGCCAAAGGTTTTGAACCCCACCTCCTGCGTGACGTTCGGCGTCGACTCGGGACAAAATCTGCATGTGAGCTTGTCATGCTGTCTCTTCTTGTGCATGCGTGTGACAGTTGTTGATGCATTGCGTTGTGTCTGCATGTAGCTGGCTCAGAACCATGGCGGAGTACACGGTCACCAGTCTCTTACGCTCTGACGGATCGGTGCAAACCACGAGCCGCGTGACGCTGGAGCACCTTCCCAACTTCATCAACGGCAATGAGATGCAAATGTTCATTCGGACTCACGGATTAGCACACCAGCAAAGTGTGCAATCCCACGGCCCATCCCGTGACGCTCCAGCACTCACTGGACAGCCCCGATCGCGTTCCCCCAGGTCCCGAATTTCGCGGATCCAGCTCACACCGGGCCCGCAAGGGAATTCTGATGAGGAGGAGGATTGGGGTGAATGGAGGAGTGATGGGAGGCGCGCCCATAGCGATCAAAGGAGGCCCCGCTCGCCTCCGTTTCCTCCTGCTCATGGCAGTCCTTCTGAGAACCGCATCGCGCTGGTGCCTCTCTCAGTTCGTCAGCATGTGCCTGATTTGGGCAGTCATCGCTTCAAGCTGCGCACTGGGTGCCGGATCGAGGAAATTGCCATCGTAGTGAATGATGTCCTCTACTACACCTTGCCCTCGATTGCCGCCTTAGTATTTCCTGAACCTGAGCTGTTGAAGAAATCATGGGAGTCGGTCTACAGGAGCCTCATGCCGCATCGCCGCAGCATCATCGATGATGAACAGCGGGTCAAGTCCATTTCGGAGTTTCCGTTTCCTCAGCCACCACATGGGGTCCCGGGACGCTGGACGGATCAAGTGGTCAGAGACATTTCTGACTACTTCCAGATCTCCCCGAGGTCACTGCCGCAGCAACTCATCGTACAGCTCGGCATTTGCGAGGAAAAATGGCCATATATCAGCAGGACTACACGGACGTTTCACCACTTCTCCACGGACAAAAAGAACTCGCAGAAGAACCTCTTTGGGATCATCTTCTCATTTGAGCCACGCCGATTGTTGCCGGACAAGCATCGCACCCAGTCACAGTCGACGTTTTTCTGGTCCCACAACACCAATATGCAGGCGGCCATGCAAATCCTGCGTGATGAAGAACTGATCAGACCCTCAAAATGGCAAGAACACCCTTCCCCCAATCGCGAATGCTCCAACTGGAACGAAGTCTGGTTGCCTCCGATGGGATTTTACTGCAGGGGCAGCCTCCATTCTCAGGAAGCGGCAATCCAATCTGCAGCGCAGTTCGGGGGAATTCGGACGGATCGCCCGGTGTGCATTGGTGGCTCTGCACGTCTCCGGCAACAGCATTGCACTATACCCCGTGGCGGAGTGTACGCGGACATAGCTGCTTCCCATTACTATGACTGCATTCACGCCAAAGATGGCAGGTGGAAACTCCGATCTTCGATTGCGGTGCCCAGCTACATGGGCATGTTCTGGTGAACGAATATGGCAAGACAGTATAACACCTTTTGCACAGACCCACCGTGGTTTGTGTCCTGATTTTCATGGTGTACATCATGACGCTCCTCTTCCGGAAAAAGTGCATGGGGTTGTCTGAGGCTTATGTTTGGATTACGGGTGTTGCTTGCTTGATTGGTTGTATGACTTGTGTTGCTCGCCATCGCCATTTTAGTAGATTACCGATTGATTTGGCCCTGTCTGTCGCATCTTCACCTGGATTGTGATGGATCATGGGGATCTGCTACGTGATTGCCGGCACATGCTACTCGCCATGTCATTGCAAATCAGTCTACTTCTGGCCGGACTGCAACGTCTTGAAGGCCAACAGCGGCACCCACAGCCGCCCCCACCGCCACCGATTCCTGACGGCCATCCTCCGCCGCTACCTCCGCCGTCCACGACGCCACCGCACTTGCCGGCAACATCAGTCCGGCCTGACTACATGGCAGCACCGGTCACTCTCGTGGCCACCTCGGACAACCGTACGGAGCACCCTGCTCACGTACGCACGGTGAGTGTCAGCACCTCTTGGGAACACAGACGAAGGCGAAGATCTAGGCATCGAGAGCCGCACCGGAGACGATCCCGCAGCCATCACCGACGGCTCCCAGACCGTCCCGATGATGCGGTTCCCACGTCCCGCCGCCATGCTTACACTCCGAAGTATCCGCCGGCGGTCAAGGCCATGCCGGCTTGCCGACCATCAGGTCTGTCGTATGAACGGTGACGGAGCACCAGCGATGAAAGTACCTCAGCATTTTGCTACATGCATGTCTGCAAGCATCATGTCTTGGCCGTGCCGCAGCCTTACTTGCTTGAGTTGACCTTGCTGTTTGTTCGGTTGCCATGCAGTTGTCAGCCGAGTTTGTGAATAACCTGGTGGCGGTACTCAATGTCCTTGCATCCCAAGTTGCGACAGCTCTGGACACCCTGAACTTTGCCCTGATGACTGAGCGTAGCCATCCGTCAGATACTATAGTGACTCCCAGGGCACCACGGAACTCCAGACATGGGCTGCGGCCCCGCATCATCACAGAGCGCATTTCGTCTGACCGATCCCGTTCTCCCACTCGAATTCGAGCCCGACCTTTGGACACGTCATCCACCTGGTACATACCGGCCTTATCCCCGCTTCGTGCGGCACATCGGGATGCTACTGACAACAATTCTGGTCCTCGGCCTGAATCGATGTTGGATCACCTGCCACCGCCTCGTCCACTTGCTCCCTTCGCCACACACGGTGGCCGAGAGCCAGGACAGATGACGCCTACGACACCTGACTCGGATTCTGATGGCTCGGTGCGTCCACATCCAGGTGCCTCGTCGTTCCGGCCGTCTCCTACGGTGGTTCATGGTCCTCGGTTCACCATTGCACTTCGCAATGCATACCGTGAACCTTTCACGGCATGGACACAGGGTGAGCTGGATGAGATGGTGCGACGGAAGAAAGACAAGGATTCCAGGCCCACCTATAAGACCATTGCTCGGTTCCTTCAGAAGCCCATTGAGGAAGTCAAGCAGGCATGGAAGGTCTATCAGCAACTTGAGGCTCGCGGCTAGGAACGCGGTCGTCAAATGCAACAGCGACCACCGGAGGACTAAATGGTAGGCCGTGGCGGCGTGTTCGGCTCGTGTTATTGATCACATGAGATTTGCTTGCTTGCACGTGACTTACATTTTCCTTGGAAATATTGCTTGCCGTTTTTTTGGGTGTTGCCGTTGACGTGAAGTGAATTCATGACTGAGTTGCTCAAATCATGTCGGAACAAGTTGTACAGACGTACATTACGTGGACCCATGGAGCACAGCCGACGTGGTTACAATTTCACGGACCCGGGGCCTTACTTGACAGACCCATTCGGCAGACTACGTCACCTCCGCCCCCGCCAAGTTTCCCATTGCTTCTTCCACCTCCTCCTCCGCCACCACCACCACCACCGGTGATTCTACACCCACAGTTTATGCCCTCGGTACGCAGCCCCTCGATCTCAGCCCCTCGCGGACAATCCTGCCCTACCTCTTCGAAATCGCAGTGCACACGCCGCTCGATCTACAGCACTGACCATTCCCGTGATGAAGAACTACGCAGTCCAGGGCGCTCGTCCAAACGGTCTCGGACAGCATCCGCTTCGGCACCGCGGCGATCTCGACGGCCCTTTACAGTGTTCCCCTCCAAACGTGCTGGCCGTCCATCGCTGTCCCCATCGGCAACTTGCAAACATTACTGTCATGCCATCCTGCGCCATGGGCGGAAATGTCTTTCCCCTTGTGATCGTAGACGACCAGGACACTACCATTGCAGGTGTGCGCGACATCAACGGCGGTGAAGCCTAGGAGTCGGATATTACAAACCTCGTTGCTGTGTTTCACCTTGAGTTTGAAAAATTGCCTCACTCTCCAGCAGCTGTGCGCGGTTGTCATTGCATGTGTGTCTTTGCCGCAGACTTTCGATTGCTTTTAGCGGCCGCGCGAGAGCCTGTCTTGCCGCTATGAACCCTCAGTATTTCGAGTACCAGATCGACAGAGGAGTGGAATGGATTCGAATTTACTCTCCGGGCATTTGGAGACCCGTTCCCGATGATGCTCCAGTACTGGACCCACTCCATGCTTCCACGTATCGGGAGTGGCGCAGGTCATATCGCTTCCAAGTGTACTGGTCCGAAGACAGCACCGGAGGCACAACAACGGATCCCATAGTCACGCCCAGTTCTTATGTGTCTTACCACGTGTGGGAGTACCGAGACTGGCAAACACGAGGGTATCAACGACTTGGAGCTCCTGACTCGCGATGCTCGTGAATGCAGACGGCAATTCCTCGGTGGGCTCATGGGTGCCGGATGGGGCGTGGCGAGAGCCGTCGCCGCCACCATTCTATGATCCTTGGAACGATTCGGAGTGACACTTGAGTAGCATGTCGGATAAATGATGCGGTTGTGCTTGCTTTGTATGAGAATCCATGTTGGGTTGTCTTGCTTGGTGGTGTGCGTTCCGTCTCCATTTGTTCGCCGCTTTCCTTTATGACTTCGAGCGGCTTGTCGGGTTGAAATGTTCAATTGTACAGTGTATGGTGCAGCACGATGGGTCCTGCCTCGCTACTTTGACTACGACATCGTCAATGGGCCAGCAAACACGAGTGTAGAATGGATTCGGATCTATGTGCCGGGTCCGTGGCATCCAGTCGCCGCGAACACCTTGGGACCGGCCCCGGATGACTCAACCACCTATCGGGAATGGCGCAAGGTCCACCACTTCGAAGTGTATTGGCCTAGGGAAAGCACAGGCGGCACCAATACAGGCGCTGTTTCGCAACCGGTATCTTATGCATCCTTCTATACTTGGCATTACAGAGACTGGGTCACCAGGGGATACCAACGTCTGGGTCGTCCACGCCCTAGCATCGCGCGGCCAGTTTTCGCTTCGGGCGCACCGGACCTCATGTATGCTGGACTGACCTCTTCATCGGCATCCTCCAACTCAGATGATGGCTGATGCTCGTCCTCGCCTTCCTGGGGAGTCTGTTCAGTTCAATTCGATTCGGGAGATTGTCTTCGATACCGGAGCCGTGCAGTGCTGCAAAAGTGGCTTCTTGCATTGTGGCAGTTGTTTCGCTTTCACTCATTGTTGTCTGCAGCCGTACACCTATCAATTTGTCTTTCCGGGGTTGCGTTGTCATGGCGTGGCTGGAATGGTGTCCGGACCCTCAACAACCAGATGCCCAGTGGGTCAAGATCTTTCATCCGGGATCATGGACACCACATGAAGAACATGATGCTCCACCTCCTCCGCACACTTACAGAGAATGGAGGGAGTTCTATGCTCCCAACCAGGACTCAGTCGGTGGGCAGGTCCAAGTCACCATGTGGTACAAACGAGACTGGGCCACAGAGGGCTATCGGAGAGTCGCTGCCCCTCAAGCTGGTCATGAATTTGATTCCATGTATTTTCCTGATCATCACAGCGTGGCCACGCAGTCTGCGGCATTGAGTATGTCACCGCAGCTGTTAGAAGCGATTCTCAGGTCCTCGGATGCGGCTGATTTCTCTACCGAAGAACTGACTCGTCTCCAAGAGGGGATTTCTCAACAACTGACAGCTCGCGCACGTCACGCTTCCCAACCTCATCAACCAGTACGTGCATCGCGTGGAAACACACCATCGGAAACGGTTGGGGTCTCCGAGCCCTACCGGCCCGTGAATCCTTCCGACAGCGACAGGGACAAGGCGAGTCCCATCTTCGAGCTGACTGAGGACTAGACTCGCACGAGTGGCACAGCGTACAAAATAAGGGTGGTCTTTACATTTGCATGATCTTGCTTGGTTGTTGCTTGTACATGGTTGTGCATGGTGCCTGTTCCTCTATCAGCTGGATCGGAGCCCGCGACAATCCTTGCCTCTCACTTCGACATGGACATCGATGATTCGAAGCAGCACCCATGGCTCGAATACTCGGTCTGGCAGGAACAGGAGTGGGTGCGGATATACACTCCAGGACAGCCTCAGCGATGGCACCGCGGTGACACTGTACCTGATCTACCTGAAAATTCTTTTCGGGAATGGCAGCGGGTGACTGATCCCAATGAGCATGTCCAGGCGTGGAACATCCGCGACTGGCAGCATCAGGGATACCAGCGTATTCTGTCTCGGATGGAGTCCTTCGCAACTCATTATCCGCATGATCAATCTCTTGCTCAAGTTCGGAACTCCGATGCCGTTCCAATTGAGGAGACGTTCACCTACGCCACCCCGTTTTCCCATGGTGATCGCCAGGCTGCTTCGCAACTCGCTTCAGTCCTCTATCCCGTCTTCTGAGCGGTTTAGGGCTGTGTCTCGCTCCCCTCGCCGTGGTGGATATTTTGGTCAACGATAGAGACTCGGGTTGGAGCATGTGATCTTCCTGCAGAAAAAGAGAAACCTCGCCCCTCATTGAGGGGCGTGTGTGTGCGGAGTGGCAGAATACCCTGCCACCAAAACCTTTTTCCGCTGCAGCAGGGGGCGCAGGGAGTTTCAGCGAGTCCTGCGCCAACGAAGACGCTCGCGGTTAACTCGTGATATCCAGCCTGATCAGCTGGACGTACCTGCAATTGTGATGTTTGTGAATGTCCTTTTGGTCCCCCCCCTGAACCGCCGTTGCTTTTGTGTGCCCCTGTTCAAGTAACTAGAGTGAAGCTGAGTGATGTGCGAGTCGAAGCTCACCATACTCGAGACTCATCAGTTGTACTCGAAACTCATCAGTTGTACTCGAAAGATTAGCACTCTCCATCTGGAGTTCAAGTGTGTGTGGCTTGGATCATAATATCGACCTGATCAAAACGATGTATATTATATGAGATTGCGCCTCGACACGCAAAAAGAAAGACACAAAAAACAAAAACAACAGTGATTGCGGCTGTCCTTCACGGGCGGATCAGCTTGCGACGCTGTGTTCGCTCATCCAGCGTTTGCGTGCTGCCGAAGAATAATGATGAATTCTGCGCGCAACGGCAATTTGTGTCCAATCCAACCATAAACTGGACTCTTGAGCTGTATCTCGCCTCGCACATGAACACTTTGACATCTACGTTTCCATAGACTGCTCTTGAGGAAAAACAACACGTCTGATCATGTTGGTCAGTGGACCCTCGCCAGCAGGGGCCCTTCTTTTCATGCGGAAGCCCATGGCCCAAAAAACCAACCAGCGAAGAGCAGCACTGTCTGCTGCAACTTCCCACACCGCAAGCCAAGCCCGCATGAAAACTTGACACTCAGGCTGGCACGAGCACTTGCGTGGCAGGGTGGAAGGGTGAACTCACCACCCTGGCCAACCGAGATATTGTTCATGAGCGCAGATAGGTCAAGTGACTCGACTGTGGTACTTTTCACAGACAAGCTGACGTCCGCCGCAGCCTTTTTGTGCCCACAATGAATAAACCATGCCTGTTACACCCAAATGCGCGTAACAAATTACCAGCTGTGCGAAGCTAGTGAACTCCTTATTGATCTTCTTCCAATGCGAGCCCGCGACGCTTCTGCTTTTCACTCCCCCAACATTGTCAAACAACCCGTGGACAATCACCATGGTGGATTTCCACGGATCATCCCATGAGTTCACTTAAGACTTGAAAGGGCTCCTCCCCCTGGTACTTATCACAGAATTTGGTGCTAAAACAGGTTCTCTCAATTTTCCCTCTACTTCCCCTTAAAACATCACCCCTACCAAGGGAAACACAAAGGACAATCAGGAAGTTGACAAGGGCGCAGCAAGTGTTGAGCTTCCTTGGATTGAGCTGCATGGCAACAACCTATTGTTCCAAGGCACTGGCAGCCCAGCGTCCAAGTGCCGTGCCTTCTCTTATCCCATCCAGTGATCAGAATTTCCTTTTGTGGCCCCCCCTCCTGTCCCTAAGATCCCCGACAAGTATTGGCAAGAAACCCAAAACCAGGAGGGAGTTGTGCCCAAGAACCCCTTCACCCCACGGGCTGTGCACATGCCTGAAGACCTGAGGCATGGCATAAGTGAGGCCGAAGAAGAGGAAGTTGGCTGGCAGCGCTGCCGGAATTCTTCATGCCACGGAATGCTCCGCACTTAAGTTGAGCTTTCTATTCAGAAACAAGGGACCCCTTGATACAAAGAAATCTCGCGGATTGTGCAGCCCGCGTGCAACAACTTGGGTCTCACCTATCTGTTTTAGTCACCCAAACTGTGGCTTGCGGATTCCAGTGAAACTCAGATCTTGCCGCCCGATTTACCAGTGCAACGCGGCTTAGAAACTGGCCCCACTGGTCTTTGGAGGCAACGATGTCTTTTTGAGTGGAGGAATCCGAATTTGGTGCGGCCCTGACGACTCACCCTTCACATCATTCGGTGCATCAAAGAGCCTGGAAAATCCTCTGAGGAAGGCAGGGAAGGGCCGGGGTACGACAAATGCCAAATCACAGCTGCCCCACTTTCCCCAATTCCACGCAACAGAAATGGCAGCAAGAGTCTGAACCTGATCAACTGCCTACGAAGCAAATGTAGCAGCCGCCCACGATGATGGGCAGAAACCTGCTGCGCGGGCGACAACAGAGTGCTACACCTCCTCCAGAAGCAATGACTGCAAACTTTGGTGCTTCTCCACTTCCCTCGGCAAAGCAAACCGTAAAAACCAATGCCGATTTCTGCATCTCTTCTGTGATTGCAGCCACCAAGCAGTAGCTGTTAGGACCCTTGCCGCCGTATGCCCCTTTTGGTTGAGGGTGGGCAAACATGACCGTCGTTTCGCGCTGATGTTGCATATAAACACATCGATCAGCGCCTTCACGTGCAAAATGTCAACATGCATCTCGAGACCTTGTCACCTCCTCAAATTCAGCCAAGCCCACTCGGAGCGAAAAAGCACGTCCACCAAACTCCGCTGGGCATCAGTGTCCTGGGACATGCAAACGACACAAGCCGAGATTCTGTGTGCTGATTCCCTCTTGATTTGGCAAAGACACCAGGTCCTTCAGGCTGGATGGATGGGAGGACATTCCAGTTCCCGAGCAATCATCACATTGGCTGAGTGTTCCTTTGAAAGTGAAATCCAGAGCATCCAGCCAATGTTCTTGACAGTGGAAAAAATCATGCGACCACTGGCAAAGTCAGTCAGTCTTTGGCAAGAGTCCTGCTTAGTCTGAACCAAAGCAAGCTGCACGTTCGCGGATTCTTGCCGGCCCTCTGCCTGTGACCCTTCCCGTCCTTGGGAGCCACCAAGCGGGTGCGCGCATTTGCCTCTCAGGCCGCTGACCCCGGTGGGTCATCCGCCCATCAAATTATTTGGCATCATGAAACTCGAAAACAACATACCCTTGCGCATTGACAACCAAGGCTGTACGAAAGCATCCACGCGATCAAGAAACAAATTGATTTTTCATGGCAACCCGTCGGCAGCAAACAAAGCTAATTCAAAACCGGTGTTGTGCAACTTTACATTCGTGGATAGTCAGTATGTGAAGGAACACGATTGTGCACTGCATCCAAGGAAGTGTATCGTCGCAGGTGTTCCAAGCAAAGGAAGGGCCTCCATTTATATAGTCTTGTATTTTCATGCCAACCAACTCATGTCTTGCCAAGCACGCTTGGTGAGCAAATGCAGTGGTCACCACTGACATAACTGCGAAGCCCGAGCAAAAAAGCGGGGGACACATAGCTCAACAACTGCAATTGCGCTGTTTGCATGGCCTCCCCCGGATCCGGCCTCGAGGCCTGGCTTCGCCTGTGGGCCCGGCTACTGGGTACCGTTTGAAGGTTTGGATACACGTTTCAAGAAGTATGCTCACCCAAGAAAACATATTGTGACAATTTTATTTTCGACTATGCAGGTGAAACTTGGGCTGTTTTGCAAAGGCGCTGGGGACAATGCATCTGCCACAGCAAGTACCGCTTCTACCACTATTGCCGCCGCCACCACCCCCGCAGCGGCCGCAACCGCCACTGCGACAGCGGTGATGCTACTGAAGCGATGCAGCCAACAATCTTGTAGACAAAATATGTTTTTCTGCAATTAGCAAAATGGATAGCCAGGGCAAGCAGGCTCACATGGTGTGTGGATTCTCACGTAAACTCAAATAGCCTAGACACACACTATAGCGATAGGCTGAATCCTGCATTGTGGTGGCAAGTCTGGCATCAATGCGAGCGAGTTCAACAAGATCACACCGTCTTTCACTTGGTGGAACCGTGTCAGGAAATGTGCGACGATGCTGCTATGGATGCTCAGGAGGGCATATCAGCTGTCATAATTTCAACCCGACGTACTCACAGGGGGCCTCAGACCCCGCATGCCATCTCAACGCTTTGGGCCATATTTGCCGTCCACAATGCTCAGCTACCTATTCGGATTGCACATATTACGATACACAATGCAGCTGTGCATGGTAATTATGCCCGAGTCTAGTGTCTGGGCCACGGCAGCGAACGAGCAAGTCTAACCTTGAGCGACCCCGTCCGCACGTCGCCTCCAAGTGGGCCACGGCCTGCACTCCGATTCGGCCCGTGATATGGATAAATCGCTGTTGGGATCCTTTTCTGGGCTGGGGATCAAGGGAATCAGCGGTTCTCCTTGTTCTGTTCAAGGGAAACTAAAGGAAAACCACTCCATGTTTCGAATCGGCAACGATTCCAAGTTGGGGTGAATCATTGAATTGTCGGGGGCGTGTAACAATGGTGTCTGTGTGAATTAGAGAAGCCTTCACTAGGTAGCATCGAGTCATGCGTAGCCAGAAGTCTTCAAGTATACAATGGACATGATTACTAATTCCGATGCTATATTTCGGAGGGGCCAAGCTGCTGCATGAATATTCTCAAGCCCTCTTGCCATGTGTATGAGGTGCCACAGTTCTGACGTCATCAAGCTGTTCAGAGGTTCTCTCAGATCCTGCCCCCTCTTTCTGTCCTTAAACATCAACTTCAAGGAAGCTCATTTTAAACTGGCCCGAAAGGGCGGAGGAGGGTTTCTTTACCCCGGCAAAACAAACGCTGAGGGTTCTGCTTTCTTTAGCGGCCAACTCATCCCAGAGCCCTGAGCTGGACAACTGGCAGAGGCGGATGTTGAAAATGGGAACTACCGAGAACCCGCCCGAGCCCAATGTCCGGTTCTTCCGCCTGCGCCTGGCCATTCTGCAGGGCCATACTGCGGACAACCGACAAGGCCTGGCACTGGGTTGTTCGGTGACTCGATTTTTGGAGGAGGTGTCCTTTTTTGAGCTGGTACCCTTTTCGGGTTGATGTTAAAGGGAAACCAAAAGCAAAACTTTTTTTTTTGGGGGGGGGGGGTCCTAAAAAGGACAAACCACATACTGGGTGAAAGTTGGCGCAATTTCCTGAATAGTAGTGAAGGGGGTCATTAAATGGAGGAGGGGTGCACCCAACTGCAATTGCACAAAGCTTCCTCGCAGGCTTTTGCAAAATAGTTTGCCGCAGTTTGCCCAGGAGATGCAACACTTCAAGCACTGCCCCCAAAGCTGCTGAACCGGAACTCTAAGAGATAGGAATGATTATGACATGGATGATCGGACGGCGACGCCGCCCTAAGTGCGCTTGCGACATCCCTGAGTCCCCAATACTAAAGCTATTCTATTCCCCGACCCCCACTGCAGTCGTATTAGGTGCCTCTTTAGATACAATACTAAATCAATCCCGAACTAATACTTAATAAATGAAAACCAATTCGAAACCTATTCGAAGACAATGCACAATTCCCCATGGATTTCTCCGTTCAATCTCTTTACTCGGAAGCTGCATCCTGATCACCTTTGAAAGGCTCGGAAGGGTGGGACTCCATTGGGACAATGACCAAAGCTGAATATGAAAACAAACAACAATTTCCACAGAGGATATTGCTGGGGGGAAACGGAATCCTATGGACATGTGCCTCATTCTGTGTGTTTGGGTGTTGAGCATAACTCGCTTCTATGGGTGGACATGCGCAAGCAAGAGCAAAAGCCAATGACTGCAGGTAATTGCTTTGCATTCTTCCGAAAGCTACAGTACCAAGGGCCTACAAACTAGAATGGGGTTGTGGAGGAACTTTAGATCACATCGCAGTCATGCTTCTGTGGGGACAAGTGTGTAACTGGTCAAACCGAAACGCCCCCGTTGTTTAACTTTAACCCCAAGTGATTGCTAGTCGTCAAAAAAAACGTTTTAGGTGAAGGTGTTTGGTGGCTGGGCAGTCTCTAAAGCAGCTCAGTGGCCGTCAAAGGGTCCCTGCTTTGGTTGATGATGTGTGGTAAGGGGGCAGGAATACGCTGGCGAAATGTGTAACCGGCGGAGCCATTCTTATTTTCTTCCTCGGTCACTCGAGGTGCGTGGCTTGTGGCAATACTCCCAACCTGAGGTTCATTTATCAGCCCTTCGAAAGACATCATTCTGTGGATTAAAGATCTGTGCATAGCTTCGCATAGCTGTTTTTCCCTCTCCAAAGGATCACGGATACCACAATACTGACAACAAATACTTCCTGGTGATAGATTCCCGGTACAACCCAACAGGGGAAGATGAAACATCTTAAGCAAATGGCAGTCGCCAAATGTTGCTAAGCAGCAGCACCTTTCACCTGGAACTAAGGGCCCTGGATTCCTCCGGCTCACGAGCAAGGAGGCGCCCCAATTTGGTGCTCCTTTATTCCCCAAAAACCCATCCATAGGGTACCCGAAAAGAAATCCACCCCGAGGCAAACAGGCATGCGTATTGCCTTCTTTCTTTTTTGGCAGCTCGACCTCATATTTGTCTGCTGCACAACGGCAGCAATGTGTGGTGCGGCAGCAATGCGTAAGTGCGTTGACAGCCCGAATTCCAGCCAAACGTTTCTGATGTCAAGTT
>CAUJNA010003392.1:353206-380706 GCA_963377175.1 Effrenium voratum
GCCGTAGCTCGGTCAGGCCATAGCTCGGCCAGGTCTGTGCAGGTGAGTATCTCTCGGGGGCTCGCGAACCCTGGGGCCACATGTGTTCTGGTCCCAGAGCTTCGCTCAAAGGAAAATGGCTGCTTGCCGTTCAAAGGAGCAGCGGACTTGCTGGGCAATTGCAGACTCTGGTGCTGGTCACCACACGTACCGAAATCCAAGGCTGCTTTCTTTCAAGGCGACCCACGCGGAAGCACCCAACAGCTCCATTCAGCAGTGACCAGGTGGCTGAGCCATCCACAGGCCAAAACACCCCGTGCAAAAGATCGGAATCACTCCAATCACTCCATGAATCTGCGGAATAATAATCATAGATAACAATAATAATAAACAAATTAACATAATAACTGATAATAATAACACATAAAAACAATACTAATACTCATACTGCGGGTGGACGAAATCCTGCACCACTTTGCAACCATGGGAAACCATTGGTTGTTGGTATTTACAGGGGAATCATCATTCCAGGGTTTCTTAGGTGGTGCAGGATTTTGTCCATCCACAGCAGTAATTCGTAATAATAATAAAAATAACAATACATAATAATAGTAATGATAACACTAATAATAAAAAAAAAAATACAATAATAAAAATACTCATTATATAATACACACAATCATAATAAACAACTATAATAATAATCATGAAACTAATAATGATACTATTCGCAATAACAATGTTTAATAATAATGATAATCATATTAATATTCAAAATAATACGTAAACAACATGATAATAGTATTAATATCAACAATACACAATAATACGAACAATAATAAACAATAACAATAATAAACAATAACAATAATAACAACAATTACACTACATAACAATAATGATAATAACAAAAATAATAATCCAACATTAACAATACATAAGAATACTAATAATAACATGATCATAATAATACTAATCATAATAGACATGATACTACATAATAATAATCCTAGTACAACCAATAATCAAAATACTAACAAATGATACTGACAATCAACAACACATCGACCTGTTAACCAATCTCGACTGCGTTTGATTCTCTGAGACTCACAGCATCCCACCTCTTCTCCGCAAACATAAACATTGCTTAGGTTGGCACAATCTATCCAAGTAGAACGCAGCCTCCTCAACCACATTACAAGCCTATGATCATGCCCAAAGCAGCTACTCAGCTTCGCAAATGAAATGCTGTTCCGCTTCCATTGAGCTCTTCACTTTGGAATAAGAAGCTGTGGATTTCCTCCACGTGAGTCCTGCTTGGCTGCCTCCGAAATAGCACGCTACCAGCCCTCTGCCGGCAACGCCAGGTCAGCCTCTCGGCTTGACTGGACCTGCAACGCTGGCGGAGGGGAGCCTTGGGTTCTAGTCAACGGTTTCCGATTGCTAGCACCAAGGACAACCATGTGGAAAGGAACACACTGCGGGTCAACTTTCTGATCAATCGTTGAATGTGTCACATTCCTGCCTGGCAAGGTAGTGGCACATGTTCGAACTTGCGACTGGTTTTTCTGTCTCTAGGTCTGGTTTTTCATGAGACCCCCTTCATCTGGACCCTCCCCGTGTTGGCCAAGCAGGGAGCCGGCGTTCGAAGCACAATGGGCAAACCCAAATCGAGGTGCTTTGCTTTGGTTTCCAATTCGAACAAGCCCAAACAAGCTACCTCACCGAAAAATACTCCCATAAATAAATGTAGAAGTAATAAGGACACAAGCAACCTGTACCCTCAATGGATGCGTTACAAGCCGCTTTACTTGCTTAAAATGCCAACTCTTGGGGGCCGGAAGACCATTTGCTAGGTGCATTCTGCTGCTTTTGGTTTGACTTCAGGGTTTGCGGAATTCCCCTTTCAACGTCACAAGGACACTCACTGATTCCCTTTCGGTTGATACTTAAGTCAAGGGGAAATATCAGGCAACCTGGACTTCAAAAACAGGGAGTAGGGAACCCAGACTCTACGATGGGACTCACTATGAAAACGGGTTCAGTCATCAAGTTGGAGATCTGCCTCTCCCCCGACGAGACAAAAGGCGAGCCTCAAGAGCCCAGGCGCACGGAGACGCCCATGTGCTTCATAACCACTGCCAGGTAGCCTCAAGATCTGAACCCCGGACATGGCGCGTCGCGTGGTTTCGGTTTCCCCGGAAAGCCAACCGAAATCTGCCTTCTTTTCAGGGTGCCCCGAAATGGAGGTTGTGAATCGCTCAATTTTGGGGGTTCCCCTATATGTTTTCAGAAAACAAGGCAAATCCAATAATTCATGAGTACTGGCAACTGGCATGGATCTGTTGGCCCAATTCAGAATAGCATCCTTCCAGCCCAACAGTCCGCATTCCCCGCCCGAGAACATTTGGCAGCTGTCGTGTCCTTCAAGTGACACTGCATAGCCTGACTTGAAGAGTTTTTTCCTCGCTGGGCTAACATTGGACAATCGACTGCAAACAACGTCATTGCATGAGCTTCTTGTCACCTGAACAGCTTGGTGCTGGAAAAAGTATCGTCAAATCTCAACAAACTACGCAAAACTCCAGCCGCTTGGAGTGTACAGCTTTGCGCACCATAGCAAGCTCAGTCGGCAAACAAGGGCTTATTAGATTCCACGTTGTTTTCTTTGTAGGCCGAAACATGCTCTAATATGCCAGGCTTGACACCTGTCTTGAAAGTCGGACATTGGCACAAAGCGACCCAGGAAGCCGTTTTTGTCCTCTCTTGGACTTCTCGTGAGCACGTGATGGTGCAATGGTGAACATACCATGCCTCGAACACGAAACCGCCAAACAAATGGCAAGCGGACAATTCGAATGCTTGCTTTGAATTACATACAATATACTAATTTTACTAATTCCAGTCTACAGGCCTCAAGTGACACCCAAAAAAAACAGAATAGCCAGTTCGTGCACAGGCACTTAAGCACGTGCATACTACTTTTAACTTGTCCAATACTACTTTGATTTAAACGTGCCTGCCAAAAAAGCCAACAAACAGATCCAAGGCTTTCAGACTGTCTGGCCCCGCACATCACAACAGCACCCCACTCAATTGTCTGACACCCAGGCCCTTGCGCACCCAGTAAGTACCAACAGCAAAGCCTTCAAAGCATGCAATTTCTACAAAACACACAGACCAGATTTGGAAGGCATTGCTTACATAATGGTGTTCTAGAGAAATGGGTCATTCATTGCTGCAAGAATACCTCTACATCATTGCTTCTCCCTTCTCTCCTTTCCTTCCTCTGCCTTCCCCTTCTCCCTCCTCCCCCCCTCCCCGTGCGCCCCGACTAATCAATTCCAAAGATTATTGATCGATCCTCAAACGAATCAGCCCAAATAAGCTTGCTTCCAAAGGCTAATTACATTTCCAGATACCCAGCCGCCGCAAGGAGAGCGCGGCAGGCTGCTGATGCGGGACCGGGCCTGGAGATTGCAGAGAAAGGGAAAACAACACACACACACACACACCACGAGCGAGCCGCCCTGAGATCTCACACGATGGGTTTGCAAAACTGCGCGCTTTTGGATGCTCCTGCTGTGAGTTATCTTGGGGACTTTCATGCAGGACCCATGATGTGAACCCCTCTGAGCAAAGAGAACTGGTGGAAGGAAGGTGACTTCAAGCAGAAAGTTCGCTGAAGATCATGTCGGACGAAGTTCCTGCAAAGACCCTGAAGAACAAACCACCATTAAAAGCATGGGGGAACACATAACCACCATTATTTTCACCCTTCAGGAGTTTCATGTAATTTTGGTCAAGGCCATTCTTTGAAGGGGAGAGCGATTGAACCCTAAAACTATAGCAGTGAAGTGTCCGTTGCCTTGCCGAGCTTCAGGCTTTCTCATGTCCAGGTACATGTGTTGACATGGCTTCCAGCACCGCTCAGTCTGACTGGGCGTCCACGAAAAATGTTGAGGCAACCCATGAACATGGAGGAGGAATTCCCCAAAATGTACAATGGAAGACTGTACATCTGTTGAGGCAAATGGCTAACATACGCAAATGGTCATTCAATTGCAAAGGTCCAAACTCTAAGGAATCAGTGAGCCAATGAGTCCCATCTGGCCTCGAATCCTGGTGTTGCGGCACTGGACACTTCCAGGAAATCTTGAGGAGAGGTTGAGATTTGCGGCAACTCAAAGATGAATGACAGGTTCATGAGTGACGAACTTCAAGGACCCATGCAATCTGGAGTCAAATTTGACTGATGCGGCCGACGATCTGCTAAACGGCGCCCGCAATGCAAGCCGCTTCTTGAATGGACACCCACAATGACTGAACCAGGGGGGTTGCAGCAGGCTTTGGACACATGCCAAAGAGGCTTCATGCAAACACAGCATTGCCTGGACAATACACAAGAATTGTCACTTCAAGACTTGGAAATGTCGTCCTACCCGTGCGAACGAACCCCTGGCCCGGCTGTGACACTGTGATGCGCAAGCACGCCGCCGATTTTGCCGGGCTGTGTTGTTTTCCAAAGTTTTCCCGAAGTCACAACAGCTGTAAAACCCAAATAATCCGAAATGAGCAAACCGTAAAAGGACAAATGCGATGAATCAAGCTGGTGCTAGACCGATGCCGGCCCAAAAGGGAGACTCAAATCACCACAAGTTTGACCAGGGTTCCATCCGCCCGCCTTGTCGAGCACATCACCGAAGGAAACAGTCGCCCAGGTGGGTGGCGACTCGTCCTACGTGGTTCTGCTGCATCGGTTTGGTTAAACTCAAATTCAAGCACACCTAATCTGGTGACTTCTTTCCGCGCTGGTCTACTGTGTGAGTGAACAAACTCACGTTTGACACTGCTTCATGGGGATGCTTGGAACGGGACTTCTTGTGAACATCTTTCGGTACATGCCTTTTCCAGGCAAAGCTGATAACTCTGCCATGGCTTCAAGAAGCCGAGTGATGTGCTGTTGAGACAAGAACTAAATGTGCGGCACCGTTGGGTTCTCGCATCCAAGGACCTTGCGGCTTCAGCCTCACGGCCAAGTCAACAAACCTGCGTATTGCACACGGTTCATGATGAAAACATCTGGCGCCTGGGGCTTGAGTGGGTCATCGTTTCCTGGCAACTGAATTGACTACTATCCCATTGCAAGCCCCCTCACTGTGATAGCATCTGCAAACTCTCTGAGGTTCCAGATCCTTTCGGCCCGATCGAGAAACTCACGCGCAGTAGCGCACGGGCATCACAACTCATCATACAATTGATAAGGTTCGCTTTTTCACATGTCTCAATTCTTCTCTTGCCTGCATCATGAATCATGTTGAATCTGCAGAAAAACTCGGCGGCTCATCCTGCTTAGATTACCAGATTTCTCGGGTTGCTTAGACTCTTGCCCACACATCCCTAAGCTGACATAGCCCCTACTCCTGCGGCCACACGACGAAAGTCACGGTTTGCTGATCCAAATCACTGATCACCTGGCCGGCTCGACATCTCTGGAGTTGCAAGCCCCTAAGCGGTATGCCAAGAGACACGGTCATTCAGCCGCTGCAAAAAGGGGAATCATGGGGAATTGTCATCAACCATTTGGCCTTGCATAGTAGTCAACATGCATCCTGGAAACTTTGCCAAATGGGAACTGTGGAATTCGGAAACCTGCCGCATTCTTGTTGCCACTGGTGAATCCCGGCTTTCTTGCCTCCCCATCATGTCCATTCAGCAAGTCAGTGGTGTTTGTTGAATGGGTTGGACAGCGGCGTCGTTCGCAAGCAAGCTCGAAACTCAAAACGGAAATTCCCAAGGCTGCCTCCCACCAGTGCACTCCCAGTCTCATCCTTGCACATGCAAAACCACGCTCCGATGCCATGCCAAACAAGGATGAGTCAATGAGCAACAAACTGGAATCAAGCACCTATACCCATCGGGCAAGCAAGCGCCTCAAGCCAGTCACCCAGCTCCAAGCACTTCACACGCTGCTTGCACCGCTCCACCTCCTCGTGCACCCGCACGCCTGGGGCCACTGGTGTCATTTGACCATGTTGGGTCAATCCAGGTTATCGTCAAAGGGGTTCCGTGGGTCTGTCTTTTTTGAGGATAATTCTGTAGCGGCGCGTATTTCTGATCTGAAAAGGGCTGTATGCCATGTATAAACATGACTGCACCCCCCTTGGACGGCGACGGGGAAAAGACACAGGCGTTGTTGCCTGTCCACTATTGGGCTCAGGCTCAAGCCCTTTTGTGCACAGTGCTGGGTGTCTTACCAACCAAATAGTGGCACTCTGGCCTGGTGTGGTAGACACTGCCGCAGGGATTGATGCAGAGCAATGCCAAGGCTTGTACCCCCCTGCTCCAGCATCTTTGAACTTCGGTTCCTCCTCCCAGGTCTTTGGCTGGCTCCCTGTCACGCAGAACCACTTGCCAATCTTATGCTGCTGATCACCACCACGTAGACGCAGGTAATGATCATCCATGCCGCGCTGCTTGCTCCAGGAATCCTCTGCAGACCGCAGAGTGTTGCCATGGTTGTCAAGAGGTTGACCATGGCCACTCAGCATCAGCACCTCCTCAAAGTGCTTGGGATCTGGACGAACGCAGATGCCCTTCTTGGTGTACGTCCTGACCTTCTTAAGTTGGCTGTACGTATCTCCCAACCTGTGGATCTGGTACTTCATCACAGCCTTCTTGCTGATCCTCCAGGAACTGTTGAACCAACTTCTCCTCCTTGAGGATGTCAGCATACTACTCCACCCATTCCGTTGGTGCAACACGCCGAGCATACCATTCCTTCTTGAGCTTCTGCATCACCTTCCCCCATGAAGCTCATCCTTCTTCGACTCGAACCATTCCTTCGGTGGAATCATGTAGCACTCCTGATGGGAACTTGCCAAAACGCCGTCCTGTGAAGAAAACGTAGCCAGACCTCACACCGATCAGGCGTCCCTGTAACACTTGTGGTCGCCGCTGCATAGACGTCTGTCCTGCTGCTGTTCTTCTTGCACTCCCTGAGATTGACTTTTGTGGGGCGCTGTCCAGCCCCAGTTTGCCATTGGTCAGCCTGGCGTCCACCACCTCATAGGTATCGAAGGTGTTCATCTTGTCGATATCGACCTTCTTGGCTGCTGGGACTGCCTCCTCAGTGAGCGGCTCCTCCAGCACATTTTTGTACTCCAGCTCATCAAACCACACCTCATCATTAGGGTCATAGGCTTCAGCTTCTTTGTTGGTATCTTGCCAGCCCCTGTGCAGGAACCGTTGGGTCATCTGCCACCTCGACCACTCTTGGTCTTGAGCTTGATGAGGGCTGGTTTGGTTGATCTTCTGTGCTGCTGCTTGGGCCTTCTCTGCTTCTGCTTGGGCCTCCTCTGCCTCTACTTCTTGGGTTCGTTCTCCTGCTCCGATGCGGGATTGTTCCCTCTGTGGCTGGCTTCATCTCCTTCTCGCTGACTGGATTGATTTCCTCTTCCTGCAAATCTCAGTCATAAATTCACGGGACTCCTTTGATCTTGCCACATGGTTCTTTGTTGTGCCTCAGCTCTGCGGTCATCCTCCTCACCGTTCTGAGCATGGGGACTCCAGCGCTGTCACCCATTGCTCATCGTGTCCTTCCTCCACCTTCTTTCAGCTGCTTTCCTCCCTGAATGATGGACTGGCTGCTTGTACAGAACGGTCTCGGACATATGATGCCGTTACAGCAGTGTCCAAATGCTTCCTCAAAGGTTGTCTTTCCCGAGCGTCTTCTGCCACACCTGCTCCGCATGCCTCACTTCCCACGGCCACACTGTCATCCATGGGCTAATCTCAATATCATATATCTCCTTCAAGGTGCTCTGGATTGGTTCTCCTAGGCTGCTCCCGCGGATCCTGTACCTTGGTGCCTTCTTCTTTCATCTTGGAGAGTGTTCATCACCTGCTCGATGACGGGCTCTCCGTCTGTCCCAGTTGGACAATGAAGTTGGCCACGATCTTGCCCACATAGCTTGACTCCGCATTCTTTGCACAAGGATGTAGCGAACACCAACATTAAGCCTGTGCTCACATCCACCACCGTGAGTACCACCGCAGCTGCATCCTCCATCCTCCACCGTGGCACCTGCGCCGTCGCTCTTCAAGAAAGAGTAGTCCATCTGCAGGTCTCTCCTTGTGGTCCTGGGGGCTCGTCGGCAACTCGCCTTGGCTCTTCTAGACGGTCGAGGAAAACAGAAGAAAAGAGCCTTGACAAAGCGGGATCCACTAAAGACGCCCAAATTGAGCGGGGTCCACTGGGGACGCCGGTCCAGGCCGCAGCCTCGCACACCTTTCCGGCTGCCCCTCGGCGCCGAAGGCGTCGGTTGCGCCAGGGACGCTGCCATTTGAAGCGTTCCGCTGCACTGAAGACTCCCGCTCATAGATCGGCACTCCAAAGTTGGTGTCCACCACGGGCTCATCCGATCCAGAGTCATACATCACATGCTGGCACTTCTCAGCATGCTTCCCCTGTAAATTTACACCTCTACAGATCCTCTCCTCATCATCTTCCACATCTGCCCATTTAGCAGTTCGAGGAGTGTTGCCCTTGTTGATGTTCATCACCCATCCAGCATTGGTCTCCTTCGGTTGTAGTACACCGCCCCTGCGCTTGCCGAACCCGCTGCAGGCGGTGTAGAGCTCCCAGCAGCTTCCACTGCTCCAGCGCTCTTGCCGCCTTCGCCTTTCTGCTTGGAATCAAGCTCCCGCTTGCGGATTTCTGCTTTCTTGTGACCATGCTTGCCACAGTAACCACATTCACCGTCAAACTTCTTGCTGACGCCTTTGTCCTTGCTCTTCTTGCCAAATTTGAACTTGCCCTTGGCATCCTTCCCGGATTTGTCCTTGGACTTGTTCTTGTCTTTGCCTTTGGACTTGCCCTGCAGGAATCCAACTGCTCCCACATCCAGCGCCCATGGAATCCATGGGCGAGGCACCCGAGTTATCTCTGGCCTCGATGCCTTGAACTGTGAACTCAGTTCCAGCCTGCAGGAAGTCCCTGACGCACTTCTTGAGCTTCTGGTAGTTCGTCCCGATGGCCGCTGGTCCTCAAAGCCATCTTGATGTTGGGAGGAGCGTGCTTCATCACGACAGCACATTTCACTGAAGATGAGATCTCCTCCTTGGCCTGGTCCTGGTAGCGCCTGACCATCCTTTCCCATTCTTCCGCTTCTCCGGGCCAATGATGGCACACCGGCCACCAACCTTGGGTTTGTAGGTGTCCACCAGCATCTTCTATGCCTGAAGTCCGTTGCCAACCTCAGCATTGATGATCACTGACAAAGCCTTACCCTCCACCGATTGCGTGAGGATGTTGAAGAGGGTCCACGAATGGCCCTCTTGGCAGTTCACTCAAGTCGCTCAGCTCGATCTCTCCGGTTGCGGCTACGGTGCAAGCAGCAGAAGGTTTCCAAACTCCATGCTCAGGAGGTTCATGTAGCTCCTGGCCACGAATGCCCAGGTCACCCAGTCCTCATCTCGGCCGTTGAAGCTCCTGAGGGGCCGTAGGCCCTGGGGTTGACCAGGGAGCTCTGTTGTGCCATGTGCAGAGCAGCCGCCCGGGGGTCTTATGCTTGAGGCCACCCCAATGAGGATTTACCAACGCCCTTGGCCACGGTGCCACCCCAAAGGGATTTACGCGACCGGGCAGCGGCGCGTATCTCTGATCTGACAAGGGCTGTATGTCACGTATATACATGACAGCAACATCCCCTATTTGTAGACACACCCAAGTGGGCAAGCCACCAGTCAACACCAAAAACGCGTTGACTGTGGATAGATCCAAAGCTTAAATGTTGTAGTTGCTGATCCTAGTACATGCCTGTTTTTGCCCATACCTACACAAGTATTATGTATCCCAGGACATCCCTGGGCGAGGCACGAGCTGCATGACTGCGGCGGGTCAGGGACCCCTGCGTGTCGAACAGAAGTCTCATCGTTCCTACACATCACGGCTGTGCAGTTTGTAAAACTTACGTTGCCACCTATCTTGCTTGATGTGTAGCCAAAGGGTACTTCCTACGTACATGGAAAGTCGATCATCCAAAGTGGAACACCATCCAAACAAAACGATGCGTGTGTTTCATTTTTGAGAAAACGGCTCGGGAGTGGGCTGTATAAGCCAAGGGGGCCTGGGAAGCTCGAATGAATGAAACCAAGCTTTGATCAAGGTCTATCATATAAAGGGAGCATCATACACGAAATCTGTTGCCCAATAATGCACACCAGACACTCACCACGCAAGCAACAGTTCAACACAGGCTTATGCCAGGCGGCAAATGCGTCCAGTGCGGTTGGCGAACACGGAGATGATCCTCTGGATGTTCTTTGTGCATGGCAGGTCCGAAGACAGGATGAAGCCAACCTCGGTCACGAGTGGCAACATAGGCGCCGCTTTGAACCCAGGCCATTGGAGGAAGAAACAAATCGTGGCCCTCCAAAGCGAAAGGTACCCCAGACAAAGTCTTGCCCTGTCATGTTTGGAAACCCTGGAGTGTGGAACATGTTGGCAAACTAAAGTTGTGGGCAAGGAAAGGTGTGGGTTTGTGGTTGGGTTGAGGTTACCCTTGTCAGCCTTGAAAGTGGAAAGGCAACCTTTCAGCAAAGCAAAGCCGTCATTTGTGTCCCCCTTTGGCACATACTCGTGTCTCCCTTTGCAAAAACGTGGCCCGAAAGTTCTCGCCCGAAAGCTCTACCGTCAATCACCATTTCCAGATTCAGTTCCCCGAATGCAACGCAACATTTGAATGGAGCGACCTAACATCGTTGCACCCATTGCAGCCGTGCCATCAACTTATGAAGCCATTCAAGAACCCAACTACTAATATTTACTGTGGTTGGATTTGCATCGGAAGATCATGGGAGATCTGTCTGTTCGTCGGCTGCTGGCAAACTAGCCACCGGAACCTTTACATTCGTTGTCTTCATTCCGGGCACGTGACCATCCCTGCTCCCGAGTCAGCGGTTGCTTGGATGGCCCGTTTTGTTGGCAGCCGTTCGAATGGCAAGGAACGCCATCGGCGCTGCAGAGCTCGCCCTCAGTGAACTGGACCTCAGTCAGAATAAACAGCTGGGTTGTTGTCACAAAGCTGGCCCGGTCCGTTTTGGACCGAAATATGCTCCCGGTTTCAGGTTCCTTGGTCCTGAACCCCCCCCCTCCGGCCCAATGGTATCTCCCTCGGGACCCCGACAACTGCCAAATCCAACACGGCAAGGCAAAACTGCAATCCACTTTGCAACACTGAGGCCCAACTTCAACACTGCAAGACTTGTCAAACCACTGCCAAACTGCCAACCTGCCACAGTTTTAACACTGTCAGACTTCCAACACTGCCAACAAGGGCAGCTAGCAGAAGATACCCCATGCAAAGCAGCGGCAAAACAAGGGTCTGAACCAGTGTGGTAAAGATTCAAAGATGTTTCTGGTCTTTCAAGGATTCTGCACACAAATCAACCGCGGTTCTGCTGGTGCATGATCGACTATGTACAGTCGGCCCCAAGTGGATGTGTAAGTTCACTCCAGCACTGCACACACATTCATCAATGCACTTTTTCAGTCATTACATCGTTCCACCATGCCACCGTCAAGAAGTTATCATTAGGCACTTGCTCGCTTTGCTGCTTGCAAATCCTGCCTTGCGGAATTCCCTTGTTGAAGTGTGTTGTATGGGATGTTCACATGAACCTCGCTTGTGGAGATCGATTATGTACTGGGAATGCCCTGTGTGTTTGTGTGTCTGTGTGTGTGTGTGTGCGACAGTGTGTGTGTGACTGCGTGGTGTGAGCGTGGAGGAGGGTGTGTTTGTGTGTGCGACTGTGTGTGTGTAGGACTGTGTGTGCGTGTGTGCCCCTGTCCGTGTCTGTGTGTGTGTGTGGGTGTGCAAGAGTTTTCGTTGAATTGAATTTGTGGAATAACACATCTAACAAACAGCAATGACCGAACTCAAGAAGCAGTCAATCTTTTCAAATCACGCGAGCTTACCTTGAAAACAAATCGAGAACAACAAGTGTCAAGGGTACTCTGCGCGCACATATGGGTTTGTATTTTTTACGGGGGCCGGGCAGGAAGGTTTGAGTACGGGGTATGATTCGCAGGTATGATTCGCGGGAGCAGAAGCAGAAGTAGAAGCAGTAGAGTAGTAGTAGCAGCGGTAGTAGCGGTGGTAGTGGTAGTAGTACTCGTAGTCGCGGTAGTAGCAGTAGTAGTAGAAGTTGTAGTAGCAGTAGTAGTGGAAGTGGAAATTGGAGTAGTAGTAGTCGTAGTAGTAGTGGTAGTAGTCGTAGTAGTAGTGGGTAGCGCTGGTGGTGGTTGTTGTGGAGGCAGTGAACAACACAAAACGGTAGAAGAACAGTAGCATCTTGCAGCATACGTTTTAAGGGGTATGATTCGGGGGTATGATTCGGGGTATGATTCGGGGGTATGATTCGGGGGTATGATTCGGGGGTATGATTCGGGGGTATGATTCGGGGAGGTCCCACCTTCTGCCTTTTGAAGCAACTCAACACACCAAAAAAGGACAAACCCATATCCATTGCTGTTCCTCTCAATCGTTTACAAGGAACTGAGTAGGAACAGCTGAAATGGAATGATTCTCGCCCACTCGATAACTGACCTTGTACTACCAGTTACTACCAGGCCAGTTAGACATAGGGATCCCACTGACTCATTCGTTGGCTCATGCTGGATTTGATACAAGCCAACAAGGATCACTTCGGGGCCCTGCCTTCCGCTCCCCACCCTGGGAAAACCACGGAGGTGGGAAGCGCACCTCCTACTACTTGGGAGGTGTGTGACAGCTCTCTGTGACTGCCAAAGTCACTGCATATCGCACCACTCCCTTGAAGTGCACGCGGTTTTCGCAAACGATGCTCAGCCTGCCCTGCGCGAGGCAAAGGCTGCTCCCTTTTCGTACGGCGAATACTCGGACATTTCGTACACTCCATGGCACCATCCCCATCTAATCATCTAAAGCATCCTAGACCTGAAATAAGAGAATCAAGTGAAGGACCTTCGTCGCGAGTAAGCACCTTCAATTCTTGGTAGGCTTGGCAAAAACTTGGCAAATTGGATTTTACGCCTCTTGAGCGAACCCCGTATGGATACGGTGCACGAGCTCCGCAAACTGTACAACGTCATTCTTGATACATGCCCCCAGTACAGACATTCCTTTTATATCGAAGCAACAAGGGTCCTGGATTTTGACAATGAACTTGACAGACTGAAAGAAGCACTGGACCATCCTGGCGGCTTTCTGGGCATTGCATGTCTGGTTGCTTGGCTGCAGTAGCAACATCCTCCAGTACAAGTCCACGACAGAACATCCTAGATTTGGATGCCAGACCCGTGCAGCAAAGCCACGTGAGTTGTCATGAACTGGACCCGGCGCACGAAAAGATCGTTCCTACAATCATAGACTCCTGGGGGGGCTCCCCATTCCTCTTCGCCTGGAACACATGCAGGTGGCAGGCCCTCAGCTGCTTGCCACATCCAAGATGACCTGACCTCTGACCTGTGGCCATACAAGCCAAAACCTCAAAACATGCCTTTGGAATAATATCAAATGTAGACACATGTTCTCCCAAGACGATACCTTATAGTAAGTTTTGACACACTCCCGTTTGCGGCCTTGTTGGCATTCTTCGTGAAGGTGCGCGCATCCGCAGAGAGCACCTCATGAGCGAGAAAGCCGAGTTTCCCAAGATGAATTTATGGTTCGAAAGCTCGGATGTAGGATGGAGACTCTCGGGTAAATCACCATATACCCAATGGTGCAGGTTTATGTAGGCCGTACTACGTTGCTATGACTCCCATGAAATCAGTGAAGTTAAACCTAAACGGCCAGGAAGGGTTTTGGGCGCTTTACAACCATGTTGGGTAAACAACTGCGGACAGGCTTCGAGCAAAGAGCAGGCTTGGAGGCAGCAACTGCTGTTTGAACTGGCTGGTCATCCAACTGTTGTCCGAATAGACATTTAACACTTCAATAACCTGGTCCCTTCTTCTTTGTCTCTCTCCAACCGTTTGCAACCTATGAGCATGATTGTGCGGCACAGGCCTTTTCACTCAAGTCACCACGACCCACCCTTGTGGGCCGAAGACTAGACCACTGCGCCCCTCTTGATAAAGCTTGTGCTTCTTCCCATCCTCCAGGTCGAGCTGAGCATGGCACACCCATAGTGACGTTCTTCTGGTGAAAGTGGTGCTGAGATCCAAAGATAGGTCCTGCGGCATGTTTTGGTACACGGACTGCAAGGATTGGCAACAAACTCTGGGAACATGCGAGGATTGCTGTGCTCCATGGGGCTCACACCCACCGAAAGCGGCGGGCGGTCTTTCAGGCGCAAAAGGATCTGGTTCAGGCTTGTGCTGACGACATGCGTTGCTTTGAAGGCCCATGAAGCCCAAAGTGCACGCACTTTCCTACAAGCACAAGGAGGGGGCGCGATTTGCGTGGATCTGTTTATGCCACAATCATGTCCCTGAACTCTGCGCTGCAAATGCCCTCGTCATGCCTCAACATGGCAGTTGCTGCACTTCTCATGTTCGGCGTTTGCACCGTTGAGCTTGTGATGCCTAAATCATACTGCTGATAGACACCGTCCTACATCACCTAGGATGGAAAAAAATATAACTCGTACACAAAGAACACCCTGATGCATGATTATGTGACTACAACCGCAACACTAGTTCATGAACCCCCAAGGGGGGTTATAGGGGAGACAGTCCCCCCGTAACCCTTGCGAGGAGTCCATGAGTCAGAGACACTGCCTTTCACATGCGCTCCTTGTCCCGAGCTGCTCACAGGCACCACCTCGGAGTGACGGAAAAATGGCAGGGCAAGGCAGGCGGCCACTGCGTGACCCCAAGCAAAGCACTACATCATGGTGAGCTCGTTTCACACCATGATCGGTGAGCTCGCCGTGCAATGATGAGGATGGCTGAAGCTGCCTGTAGCTTCCACAGGAAAGGTCAAGGCTGACAATCTAGCATATAACAAGACATCCATGTTGCAAAAGACTTGAATCTGACCTATCGCGGCTGCCAGATTGCTGTTTCCCACACAAACGAGTGTTAGCAACAAAGCTCTAGTGGAGTTGGGAAGACAAGCCTTGTGGAGAAGCTTCCAGGGCCGGAGGGAGGCAATTGGCGATCTCAATGACCTGCTTGAATGAGAGTGAACAGCGCGTATACCCGCAGACACAATCAGACACACACACACACACAAACACAGATGCAGACGTAGACACAAAGAAACACGCACACACGCACGAAGAAACACACAGACACACACAGACGCACAAACACACAGACCCACAGACACACAGACACACAGACACACAGACACACTGACACACTGACACACTGACACACTGACACACAGACACATAGACACACACACACACACTTGACAAATCCCCCCTCTCTCGGTAGCAGCAATTCAAATGGCCAATTGGACCTTTGATCAGGCAGTTCAAACTTGCAAACACCGAACACAGTGCTGATGTCGCCACGACGGCCAAAATTGTTTTGCGGTTTACTCCGCTTCAAATGTCGAACATTGACAAGCTCCAAGAGGCCCTTCAAAACTTCCCTCTCCAAACCATCTGCACATTTCCGCTCCCCTCTCCACGCCTTTTGGACTCCATGAAGACGCAGGGTGCTCGTTTTGGACTCTAAGGCCCTTCAAGACGGATCTCATGTCCGGCACCAGGTTTGCAATTCTCCGATCCGAGTCTGAGGGAGGTGCGGCCAGCTTCTCCTCGCTCTCGTCCTTCTCCGAGGCTGTGGTGCTTGCGGAGCGGTTCGCCTCCCTGCGGCAATTTGTTGGAACGGGGAACCAAACATCAGCTTCCCCCTAACTGGCGTTTTGGTATGGTTTGGAAGTTAGGGGGTAGCTTCTCATTTATCCCAAACCATCAGTCTAAAAGTCAACTGAGGGGAACCTGAAAACAGCTCGGCTCCAGAATCGGAACCCCCAAAACACGGATTCCCCAACAGAAACCAGCGAACTGGATGGAGCAACTGCCACCGCAAAGGTCAAAGGCGGTGATTCCCAAAAAGGAACTGCTGTGGATGAACGAGATCCTGCTCCAGTTGGCAGTTGCGTATAGGGCATCATCCATCCCAGCGGGACGGCACGGAATTCAAATCAACAATGTTAAAATAGCGGCAAGGCCCAGCGTTTACTGATTCGACGCCAGAGTCTTGTACGTGGCAGCAGTTTCTCTACAGCTCGGCTCTGTTCACGCTACTTTCCTCTTCGTTGTGTATTGTCAAGCGTCACATGTCAAACGCGATGACAAACAAGGCTGGCTTTACTGCACGGTTCAGCTCATATTCAACAGACCTGGAAGTGGGCAGCGGACCGTTTTCAGAATGCCTGCGTAATGTATAGAAATTCGGCCACACAACACATGTCAGTAAATGCAGTATTGTTCGGCAAGGATGAACAGTACATCTATGAACCTCCGATTTCTTCACGGACGGATGCCGTGTTTCTGTGTATTTATGTGTATTCATGTGTATGTGTGTGCGTGTCGTAACAGTTAAACAGCCCTACCTCTGAAATCAGTGACCTCTTTGCCACTGATTGAGCTTTACTGTTACCGGTTTCTTCAATGGGCAATCACAAAAACAAGCGCGAACATTTGAAGGTCATTCACCTCAGGTCAACAAAATGAATCCTAGGTGCCTGTAAACCTACAGGGTGCCCGCAGAAAGGCTGCCTTTGAGTCGAGAGGAATGTAGCATCTTGGCAATGTCATTCCGATTGGTTCCAACAAAAACTGTTTGTTGGCCACAAGACTCAAGTGACTCAAGTGCGGTGCCCAAGCCATGGGCTGTCACGATGTATCCATCGCTTGCAGAAGACGTGATCATGTTCGGCCAGAGTTGGGCCTTTTTCTCATTTCGGACATGTCACGTTTCTACCCCTCGCCTTTCAATCACTGTCTAGGTAGCCATGTGTATTTTGTGGAGCAGTCTCCCTCAAGGAAACAGCTCGGTCCTGTGGCTCTAGGCTACCTGTATTCGTTGCATCCACATCCCTGATTCCAGAGACTGAAACCGGCCCTCCCAAATACTAAACCCGGCATATATTGAAGAGCTGAATTGTTTGCACCAAAAACATGACACAGTGATTCAATCTGTGCTGTTTCTGGCCGCAAAGGAGCGGGCCACTGGTCCTATGTGTTCTCTCAGTTCTCTCACTTATTTTTTGGATAATTTCGGGCCCGCATTGGTTCTTTGGGGACTTGGGCCGCCAGGCTGGCCGATCATCTGAACCATCACGGGCACCACCTGCACCTGGCAAGATGGCTGGGGTCTTTGTCTTTCTGCTTGTGGGGGCACATCCTTGCCATGGGAGAGAAGAGAGAGATGATTCATTTCAACCATCTGGTTGATGCTGAAAAGACAGCGAGCCAACATGAAGTTCGGGCAGCAAATCCAAGCTCTACTGTACTGATCACATGCCACATCATATGCAAACAAGTAGCCCAACTCATTTGCCGGCAGCTTCTTCTTTAAGGCACACAGCTTTGCAGTGTTGCAGGACAGCAAGGAAAACTGGAAGCAGCTCTGGGCAGTCCATCCGTGACTCAACCAGGCAATCGAGCACGTGGCATTGGCCGCCTTGGGTACCAACACATGTTGCCTTCCCAGGTAGCCGAGTTGACTCAGAGATTTCAGTGAGTTTTTGGGCAGACCGTGCCCTGAATCACAAAGCAGAGAGCATCAAAGAGCCTTAGCCAAATGAGTTGGTAGCTCGCAGGGCATCTATGCAAGCCCTGAACTGATGCGCCTGCCCACCAAGCTGGCCCTGCATCTGCAGCTGCTGCATCTGCAACTGCTGAGCTTGCATCTGCTGTTGGCGGATCTGCTCCTGCTGCATTTGCTGCATCTGTTGTTGACGCATCTGTTCCTGCTGCATCTGCTGCATCTGCTGCTGCCGCAACTGCTCTTGCTGCCTCTGCTGCATCTGCTGCATCTGCTGCTGGCGCAACTGTTCCTGCTGCATCTGCTGCTGTCGCATCTGCTCTTGCTGCATCTGTTGCTGGAGAAGCTTCTCTTTCTGGATCTGCTGCTGGCGCAACTGCTCCTGCTGCAACTGCTGCTGGCGCAACTGCTCCTGTTGCATCTGCTGCTGGCGCAACTGCTCCTGCTGCCTTTGCCGGGACGGAGTAGAGATGAAACACACACGCTCATATTCAGCAACAACCACTTCAAGTTCACGTGTCCCGGCCCATCAGAACAACGTATGACAATAGTTGCGCGTCGTCAACCAATATATCAAGCTTCAGCTGGCACAGCGTGACAGTTTTCAAGGACCACACAGGGGTCCCAAGCAGAACTGCAAAACACCAAGTTGAAAACACGTAAGTTGCAGAAACTGCATCAATCACAGACATACATTCATTGTGGCTGTTGAATCTGCCTGGGTCAGTTGGAAGCAAGTTCTGTGAACAGTATCTGCGCGGCTTCTTCTGAGATATCGAGGAATCAATACCCCAGGACCCTGCCCCACAGCCGGGGAGGACATCAGCTCAAATCTGAATAGAATGCTCTAAAACCCAGTCGCCTCAACCTCCCTCTCCAACCCCGGTTCGTGGCGCCAGATCTGCAAACCATCCACTCGTTCGGGCACCCATTGCCGCAGCTTGGCCTTCAACTCGTCGCTTTAGGTTCCTTTTTGGGTGTGCCCACAAGTTGAGGGCCCAGGGGAGAAACAACCAGGATAACAAACAGCCCCCATTCTGGGACAACCAACATCCATCAGATCAGGTTTTCCTAAGTGAATGGCCAGTCTGCCTGAATGGGATGTATCGCTGAAACACGTCAGTGTTGTCCCCATCCATCCAACACAGCCAATAGACGAAATGAAATCTTATGCTGCTAGCTAAACTGAGTTGCAACCTCTGCATCTCCTCCCTCTTTTGCTGCTCCAGCTGGCGCATTTGCTCTCCTAAGCGGAGAAAAACTGTCACTACTTGTTGGCGGCTCAGGTTGGGGGGGTTGACAGTCTGACTGCTAGTCTTTGATTGCGTTTACTCCTGAGGTGTCGTTAGGCGTGACAATCCCTGCAGTGGAGTTCAGCTGTGAACGAGCTTCGCAACAGCAAGCTAAGTACTGAAGAGGGTTGGACGCAGGCAGGACACCTTTCGATCTCTCAGGCTGCTCCCGGTTGCAGGGATTCATTTCCCGCTGCAGATGACATTTGGAAGGCGGCAATAATCAATGTTGACTTTGGGACTTTGGTGAGTGTATCCCGAACTACGCACTTGATCAGTAAACTTTGACAGTGATTCTAAAACTAGAAAAACCTGGATAATCCCAAAAATAGGTACACGGAGAGTCACTGAAGGGTTCAGTACTAGGAAAGTCGTCGGCTTTAAAAGGGTTCGATTGGGCCATGATGGATTGGGCAGTGACTGTAGATAGACAGATTCCGGATTAAAAAACCATAGATCACCATCTGTTCTTTCTGTTTGCGCGGCTCGAAGGAAGTCGTGCTTTGAGCATGTGGCACACCTACAACTCACCACACACTTCCCAACACAGCAACTAACTACAGCGCTAAAGGGTACCCGAGATAGTCAAGCAGTCCCACGTGAGCTTTTGAACACAGAATCAAAACACAGAGTCACAAGACGCAAGCAGTCTCTCAGGGGGGGTACTATACACGCTTCACACCAACCACACATGCACAACAGCAAAAGCAGGCATGTAGCGAGTCTGGAATTTGTTAGATCTTGTTCACCATAGTGTCTGGCTTCTCCGCACCCGCCGGCTAGGGCGGCTTAGTGCTTCGGCCGGCTGCGCGCGCCACGGCCCGCGAAGGGGGCAATGCGAGTCAGGATGGCTTGCAGCTCCTGTTGGCTTACCTGGCCACCAACACCAAGGAGCTGCGACAGCTGCAGTGCCCAGACATTGCAGCGCCTTTACGCGCGGGCGAAGCTAGGCGAGGCAAGCCGGCCATCCCGTTTCGTGCAGCGAAGAGTGCGAGCTCCGGGCCTGGGAGGCTTGGTTGCGTGTCTTGCGGGAGCACGCAGCAGATGCAGCACAGTTTGCCGAGTGCACAGCCTTGCCTGAGTGGTGTGCAGGGTTTTTCAGGCACTGCGCAAGCCGTCTTTACAAGCCTGTCTTGAAGCGCAGTAAATAGGGACAAAGAACCCAAGTTCGGTCACAATTCATGCGCCGCAGCATGCCGCAGCATCCCAAAGCTTCACAGGCGCAAAAAGACGAGCTGGCCGAGTGGGAGGCGAGGGCGAGCGCTTGGCCTTTTGGCCGGCGCTGCAGCGGCAGCTGACTTTATCGCGGTGTTCAAAGATCGAGCCGAGTATTTGCAGAGCTTGCAGAAGCCTTTGCCTGAATCTTTGTTTGAAGCGCGCGTGGCAGCTTTCCTTGGACTCGCAGCCCAGCATTGAGCTCAAGCGCCTGCAAGAAGATGCCATGGCAACGACTCCGTTGACTAAGGTTGCCAGAGTAAAAGAGGCTTTGACCTCGCCCAGCTTTCGTGCTTGACCGTGCCGTTTCGGGCCGCGTGTTCGTGTCGGCGCGTGCCCTGTTGGGCCGCGCCAGCCCAACAGCACGGCTTGAGCCAATGCAAAGAGAAGGCGTCTGAAGCCCTCGTTGTTGTTTTTTGCTTTGGTGTACTGGGATGAGAGCTTGGAAAAGGAACAGAACAACAGCAGAAAACAGCACACAAGACCAAAAGAGAGAGTGAGAGAGAGAGAGGAAAAAAAAGACAAAGAGAACAGAGAAGGAGAGAGAGAGGGAAAGACAGAGAGAGAGAGAGAGAGGAAGAGAGAGAGAGAGAGAGAGGCAACAAAGAACAGTTCTCCAAACTATAGTTCCTCACTGCTTTGAAACTTCCGCCCCCGGGCTCTGCCGGACCCTACTTGTAGATTATCCAATCAGCCGATCAGCACGGTCGCACATCGCTGAATCGTGTGTTCATGCGCCAGTGTCAACTTTTGTGCAGAGAATTGTAATGTCCATGTCCTCGAAGGGTTGATGACTTATTGCTTTGATTGCCAATCATTCAAGAAGTCTCGGCTGATATGCGCAGCACTTCAGTAATATAAGTTTGTGCCTAGGGTAGGCTCGAATGCATTCGACTTCAGGCAGTTTGGCTCAGGCGCAGCTATGCTGATTCACCCAGCATGTTCAGCAATAAGGGAAGTTAACCGCTTGCCTGAATGTTGGCGATTCAGCTCTGTTGTGATGAAGTGATTTACTATGTTGAAGCAACCTTTGTTTGTCACCACTAAAGAAAATAATGGATATATTACAGTATCTTGCTCTTTCACGAGCGCATAAGGCACTATGGCCTTAGCAACACGTTTGCTAGATGTGCTACATTTACAGCTTCAAAGGGGTGCAAAAGGAGCAGAGCAGGTGCTCTATGTCAATGGTGTCACTTTGCAACAAAGGCTTATCCAATAGTGTGCTCGCTCTCATGGCCACTCATTTGTGGACCAAGAATGTTGTGGGCCAGAAATGGCAACATGATCCTGACTTGAGACTCATGGATTCCCCTCTCATGGCTTGATGTTCGTTTGTCGCTTGGACAAAGTTTGATGTGAGCTTCAGGAACATCCGGTCATGGCAGTGTTGCCTAAAGGTTGGCCCATGATGTTGCATACGTCACACAGGAGCCATGTCATTTGCACCCAATTTGATTCGGGCGCATTTTTCGGCAAACGGTTCGAGCACACATTTCTGTATCAATTGGGCCTCCAGGATTTATAACCCTTACTTTCCCAGAGCCCAAATCTCACATGCATTGTTAGGGGCAAGAGATTCCTTTTTTCATCTGCCCGCCACTCGCCATCCGTCTGCTTACAGCTGCCTTCCGAGCTGCGCTTGAGCTCCTCCAAATGCTGACGCTCCTTCAGCAACTCTTGCTCCTTGCGCAGGTGCTCCTTTCGGATCTCCTCCTGTGAGCGACCCCCAAGCTAGGCCCGCTTTTGCGGGCGGCCCCGAAACCTCGCTTGTGAGTGTGTCTGAAAAATAGCCCCACCCCCCACCCACCCCAAATGGTGGTTTCCGGCTTCCCTTGGGTTTTCCTTGAACACCAACCAAAAAAAGGTGAAAAATCAGCGGCCGCATGGTGGGCCAAGTCACCAATTGCTGGCGCTCTTTCTCGAGCTGCTCCCTGACCCGTTGCTGCTCCAAGTCCTGTTTCTTCCTGGGCCTTGGAGCCATGCAAGCTACGCACAACAGCCGGCGCCTTTCCGTTTTGGTGGTTCTTCTCTTTAAAGGCCAAACTATTGAACACGTGCCCTTGGATTGAAGCTTTATTCTTCGGACTAGGCCCAGACTCTCCCCCCTCATGCAGTCAAAAGTGTGGACTTGGAGTCAGATTGGTATCTTTGGCTCGGGGCATAGGCAAGACGGACTCGTTATATGTCGGCTCAACTTGTTACCTCGCTGCCGGGCCGAGACAAGCATGCGAAATCGCTGCACCTGACCAGCAGCATCCGTCCGGGATCCCTTCAGATAGGGGATCCCAAAATACGAGTTTCTCGTGGCTTCCCTTTAAAACCAACCCCAAAATGGTTCGTCTGAAAAAACAAAGACACAGAGCCAAGCTGCTCCTGCTCCAAGTCCTGCCAAGCTTTGAACGCAAGAAACACGCGCGCCGTCAAAAGGCAAAAGGCCAGCCGGGCTGGTCGCAGTCCGTTCTCTTCCGAATGCTTGGATTGGATGACATTGGTTCCCCAGAGGATTCCTAAGAAATGACCATGCTCCCATTCGACACATTGACGGATATTCACAAGGCCAGAGCTGGCAGTTGATCCCCGGGCTCGAGAAAGCTGTCGGAATCTTCAAGTAATAGTCAAAAGACGACTGCCATACCCGAAAGTCAAGCATCCGGGGTTTTGCAGTGCGCATTCCTCTAAATTGGTGTCTTCTTTGAGAATATGCTTCGAAGGGACACCCATGCGTTCCCTAATTTAGAGGCACTGCAACATGGATGATCAAAGCGAAACAGTGGGACTTTGGACAGTGCCCTTTGAATCTTTGAGTTTATCCAGGAGGTTACAGGGAAGATGCATCCTCTCTGAAAACCATGTCATGGACCGTGGTTGGGATCCGGTTGCCCGAACTCTTGCAAGGAGGTCCCAGGAATCCCGTGGCAACTTGCCGCTTTTGCTCGGCAAATGCCATGGATCGCCATATTTAACGGATGGTCAGCCCTTCGTCGGTCCTCCGGAAGCGCCTGGCGGGTTGGAAGAACGCGTTGCAAGGTCAACACTTCCGAGATGTCCGGCACCCCAAGAGGAAAACTAACCTGCCATGGGGCCAAGTGCTTAGAAAAAATCAACTAGACGCCGTGTCTCACAAGGGAACGGCGTCCCACTGCAGGCGCGGTGGATATCTGAGAGGCAACTAGGGCAGGGAGCTGACTCATGGCAAAGGGGCTGGTTCTCCCAACAAGATAAATAGATAATTTGTAGTTTCCCTTTTGGCTGCCTCGTCAACCACCACGACAATTGGGTACCCTCAAAAAAGACACGCCAAATCGGCAGCAACCAAGACTATCACAGGATTCAACAAACAAGGACTACCAATTTAGCACGACTGGGTATCAATAGCCTCGTTTTTCCCGTAATCAAATTGGCGACTGCTGCACTGAAAAAAACGGCAGAACTCAAATGTAATTGACTTGAGTGGGCAAACTACATTGACAAGCTGGAGATACGGATTCCGAATCCGAGTATGAAGCCTTCGTTGGTAAGCTAAGTACCAATTCCATCGGCTTCCATTATCCATTGTTTGAGAGCTGGGCTGTCCTCAGATCCCCCGCTAAAAGTTTAACGTTTAGTGGGCTAAATGGAAAACCCCACTAAACACTAAAAACCGAAAAAGCTAAGGGGATGGCTGCGAGCCACCAAGAGAGGTGGTCCCAATGATTTGAATCATGAGGACAACGGGCACAGGCTAACCTATCCTGATTCCTGCTGGCCGGCTGCTTTTGGGGAATCAAACACAAAGTGAGCCAGAGTTTTTGCTTCTAAGGCCTTGCTACAATCCTTGTTAAACCAGGCAGTAAAATGTTGGGCGCTGCTCAGGTGAGTCACAATCAAAACCTGGTGTTAAAATGGTCTACCCAGAACCATGTAAAGAAATAAGAAGGCGGCCGCAGCTATTTATGGTTGGGATTGTCCCTTACTAACCTTCATCTACCCGGGTTTTGATTGTGGCTCAGGTGATGTTGCACCTACAAGGGAGTTTGGGAGCTGCGCGGACACTCCACAATACCATTGCTGAAGCGGCACCACACATTGCAGTTGGCACACTTTGATGCTGCCGGCCTTAAGCTCCCGGCTTCACACGTCAGGCCAACCGCCGAAGCACACCCAGGTCACTGAAGGGTCAAACCGTCAAAACCGGGGCCCATAGTGGATGCCCCCAAATATTTCAAGTTTTCAATTGACCCACCAACCGCTAAACTCTGGCACGTGGTGGTAAATGACTGACCCCTACGTGCAACATATAGGGCATCCACCGTGCGAACAAAAACAAAAAAAAGAGAACAAAAACACATCCCACCTCCATCAAGTCGTCAAAGTCCTGGTCCGTTGCGGCCGTGCTCCACGACCTCACGAGCCGGATAGCAACAGCTCGCGGCAAGGAGTCGAGGCTCCAAAGACGGAAGGGTTGACACGACTTGGCACTTGACTAAGAGAAACCAGGAGCACAAATTTCTCGTCAGGCTCGCAACCAAACGAACCCTGAACTATAGGGGTCCCAATGCGGCTGTTCCAGGAAGGCTTGCCTCGATTGCCCCGGTTACGGCAGCTGACCTTCACACACTTTGCACTGAAAGAAACCACCTGCTGAAGAGGCAATGCCCCAAGAGTGGAAGAAGGGGCACAAAATCGTGTTGTCGGCATCGAACGCAAGGTTGCAGCTGAAATAGTTGTAGCTGTGGCAAGTTGACTAATAACTTACTTCTCTATTGCAAAATGCAGAAAGCTCTTTGCGGTTGGCATGGACAATGGTAATGAAGTTAAAACAACATTTACATCAACGGCCAGCTGCTCCTTCTTATGCACCTCGAGCTAGCATTACATGTACCACGAGATTGAACATGATCGCGCCCAGCTGCTGATCGAGTTTTTCGAATTTGACCTGTTGTGATGGGCGCCTGTCTGCCTGTCCGTGTTCCCTTTGCGCCCAAAAGCATCAATGCAAGCTGTACAGTACCGTGTTCGTGCATCAAGTAACCCCAGCCCTGCAAAAGGGGCTTTCATGCTCCTCAAACTGTCAACGCCGACAGCGTGCGGCGTGCGCCCTTGAAGGTTTGTCATCGCATCGATACAAAGCTTATATCAAGAGCCACAACATGATGAGGTGACCGTGATGCTGAAGTTGCTCCATCACATAACATGCCGCTGAATTCTGAAGTGCAATAAGAACACGTCTCCTGGGAGCTCAGGTTTCTTGCACACATGTTGCCTTCCGTCAGATACGTCCAGCCAAAGAAAGCATGCCCTCTGAGCCGCAGGGCCACTTCTCATAGCCAGTGCTCTTGTTGCCGGTGGTCTTCTTCCTCAGAGCTTTGGCAGCCCAGAAAGAGCGGCAGCTTGCACGTGAGAATTGATAGACCCCGACATCAACCCTTTTGTGAGCTTGTCTATTACCAGTACGAAGCTCTCTTTCCGGCAAGCCATGCTGATTGCTCGCATGAAAGTTTGCTTACTAGTTGCTGATTGCAATCAGGACAACAACCGCGCTTAGTGTGAAGCGGGTCAAGTTTGAAAGGACAAACGTTAGAACTCTCGCCCATCACATGTAAAGGGCACCCCAGTAGCACAGAGGGATTGAACCTCTCCTGGGCCTGAAATAGCTTCTCCTTGGCTTAAGGCTTTTGGCCGGTCAAAAGGAGCTGCATGACACAATCAGCCTCACTGCCTCACACTTTTTTTGCGCCGCATTAAGCATAACCGAAGTGCAACAAAGCAAACAAGTCAGAATATGTAGATCCCGTGAATCCTTGAAGACAGCTCCGAAAAGCAGCTAATGCCACTAATTAGTAGGTAAGCTCATAGGCAATGTCCCGTTTCACAAGGATTTACAACTTCACCTGAGCAGTGTTCTAAACCCAGTTGCGGCCGAAGAGAAATATCGAATCCCTTCCGCGAAGGCTTCCGCGGACCTTGCGCGGGGTGAAAGGTTCCTTCCGCAAGAGGTTTGAAGAGGGAATCGCTTCCGCGTCGCTTCCGCGGATTGAGAAAGGGGATTGAAGTGTGTTTTCGCTTCCGCGCGTGAAGGAAAACCACAATTTCATGCTTTCGCGATTGAATCGTGGCCCTTCCACGAAGCTTCCGCGAGTACATAATTGAGAAACCCCTTCCGCGAACCTTGCGCGGCGCTTCCGCGACCTGGGAAAAGTCAACATTTTGAAAACGATATTTCCTCCCGAATACTACTTTCAAGCGCAGGGGTTTTAGAACGTCGCTCGACCTGCTACAGGAGGCCCTTGCTCGACTCAAGCGGCAACCGACACTCTATCCGCGCCCTCAAATAAACCTGCAGCCAGGTAGCGGGTCCTGGCCAGACTAGCGGAGACCAATTTTGAAGGGGTGACCAATCATAATTTTCCTTTGGGATGCGAAACACACATTGCCTGTTGGCGATCGGAACCCGTAGAAAATGAGTCGCCAGAGAAACATGAGTGGGAATCACGGATCCTCCAGCAGTTTCGGCAAAACCTGTCCAACAATGCACAGGCACGGACAGAATGATATGATCAATTCTAGCTAATGCCAAACCTGCCTGAAGTAAATTTGCCTTCGACAAGCCAAGGCACAAGCTGCCTTGATCTACCTTGAAAAAGCCGGCCTTTGGCTGATCCTCCATCCACAAAAAATCAGTAGAAGGATCTCCTGTTTTTCAGGATCCGTGGAAGATCAAGGCTAGTCCAAATCAATCTTGCCTGTTCCATGTCCGAACGGTGGGCTCTGTGGAATGGGCTGAATTTGGCTGAAAAAGCGAAACAGAAATGGCTTGGTCGTGGTATGGCTATGTAAATATCGCTGTGCAACATGAATTGCAAGGTGTGTCACACAAGGTCTGTCAAAAGCACCAGACTCGGGGACTTGCATGCAAGCGTGTTGGAAAGGTGCCTGATAGCGAGCCGGACATGCTGTATGTTAGCCTCGTGTATCTTTGAATTAAAAGCAGCTGGCTCCAAGGGTGGCAAAAAGAGTATGTTTCATCGAAGATAGCCAGACGAAACGAGACCGTCTGTTCCGTGGAGTCCCCTATTGTTTTACATACACGCAACGTCAAACGCATCGGACCTCTGGCCAGTCGAAGATGTCCTGAGAGGGCATGCATCCAGTACCACCCGTGCGCGTGTACACACACACAAACACGCTGCTTCCCTGATTTCCCATGCACAGATTGCCCCAACATGAGCATGGAGCAAGTGCGCAATAGCCTTGCTTCAAGAACGAGCCAGGCTCACGGTTGTAAACCAAGATTGCCAAATCTCACAAGCCGACAA
>CAUJNA010003392.1:393206-405706 GCA_963377175.1 Effrenium voratum
GCCCAGGACTTGCGCTCTGGCTTGGCTGCCTGGCCCAGAACATATCATCCTTTCTCTTGGCCCCCAGAAGCTTGGAACTCTGCTACTACCAAATACTGTCGTTGTCAATACATGAGGAACTCTTTGAAACATCCTTGCAACCCGAGTGGTGTTTGCCGTCCACCACGCATCAAATTCTGGTGTGCACAAGCATCCAACACCAAACTAGGTCGCGCACCGAGTCTTGCAGGAAGAAACTGCGCAGGAACCGAGTCAACACCAAAAAAACAAAACACAAGACCCCCTCCTTACTGCCTTTGGCGAAAGGTCGCTATCGGTCCTGGGCGAACTGATATGGCGACATGGTTGTATGTTTCAAAACCTGAAGTAAGTTGAATCCACCAATAAGGGACCTCCATGTTTGAATGTTCGGTCAAGTTAGTAGGTGGTTGGCCACTCACACTACAACCCCCTAACAAGGTTGACCACTGAATGGGGGCCTTTCTTGCTTGGCAGCGAACCCCAAGCGCGAAAGCCCGCTATACCCCAAGGTAAGCTCTTTGTTCAGCGCGCATGGGAGGGCCTTGGCTTCCTGCTCCACTTGCAGTTCCTTGAGAGGCTCCGGCAGCACTTCCTCGCGAGGCTCCTACAGTGTTGGCCCCGGTACCCAAATGCAAAGATATGTCGCCCCCTGTCGGGGATTTGGGGAGGGGGTCTCAAAATTGTGGATCGCTTTGTGGGTTTAAAAGGAAAACCCTTCGGAAACAACACATGTGGTCGACTTGCCCTCTCACTTGCAGCCTTGGTCATTCATGGATTCACGGCAAGCAAACAGAAACTGGACCGTTGGGCGAGCTGCAACCAACCAGCAAAACTGAGAAATTATCCCACACATGTCTTTTACCTTGTTCATGTCCTTATCTCAGTCTCCACTCCATCCATCCCACAACTCCTTTGCAGGATCGCGACACCCCACCCAGGAGCCACTTCCTTGAACAAGCCAAGGACAGCTGCCGGGATCAACAGGTGGGTGTGGTGTCTCTTGTTGTTGGTTTAAACAGGAAACCGAGATGAACTACACATAAGAGCGGTGACGAAAATAGAGCACACAAAACCCTCTACTAACAAACCGCCTTCGCGGAACCTTTCGCGATTTCAGTTTCGCGGGCATGTGTTTTATAACGATCACTTTCGCGGAGCTTTTGCGGGCAACACAGAAACTGCAAACATGTTCTGTCGCGACGAATTCGCAGCGGGCTCTTCTTCAACCACTTTTCGCCGCAAGCTTTCGCGGGCTTTCGCGCCCTGCGTTTTAGCTTTCGCGAGGCTTTGTTAGGAGAGGCCCTCAATTCACTCCGTGCATACGGGTTTTCGGCGCTGCCCATTTTGGGAGCGCCCCTATTTTGAGACACCCAAGGCGCCGTCTTCAAAACGATTTTCGGACGGAGTCCTTGGGCAGGTCCTTGAGCACGGTGGTCACCTTTCCAGTTGCCTGTCGCGTCGTGCATTAAAGGGCGGGAAACAAATATGGTTGTCTCGTGAGGGAACCCTCCTTCAAAACCACCTGAAAAAGGCACCCGCAATGTTGGCTCACCTAAGTGGGGCCAAAGGAATGGAGCAGAGGAAGAAGGCGGCAGGAAGATGCGGTGGCTTGCTGGGGGCGAGGGAATGTGCCATGCTTTTTCACAACGGGATGCCTAGAAGGCCCTGTTGGTTCTGCATTGGTGTGACAGAGATCCAGGGGCTGAATCAAGGTTTGGGTCGAAGGACGGAATTGTGGGCACCATCCGGGCCGTGAACTCACATGACTACGAGTAGTTGAACTTTCTTGGCCACACATGCAATCCCCGCAATGTGGGGAGGGGAGCCTGTGTCGGCATGAATCGTTGATGGTAGCCTGTTTGATTCCAGGGTTGAAGACTCGCGCGAAAAAGGAGCAAACCATGTCCCCTCCTCACGTGGGGGGTTATTTCTTTAGAAACAAAAAAGAATGGAACCGACATGTTAGTGCCGTGCTTTGTAAAATACACCAGGGTGGAAGCAGGTGGCACAATTCCTTTCTTGTGGGCAAGACAAGAGGATGGCTAAACCAAAGAGAGGGAATTGCACCATCTACTTTCCCCCAACTATACTGGGTTGCTCTTCCTCCCGGAGAAAAAGGTACACCTTTTTGTGGGTTTACTAAACATTCAAAAAGAACACTTTGGGATTTCCGGAAAAGGTCTAAGGTCACCAAAGACCCTGTGGCGCCCCCCTGGCCTTGCGGCGCCTTGCCGCGGCCACGAAGCGGGCGCCGGGCCCGGCCAGCGAGATGAGCTCCTGTGCGCGTTGGGTTGGTCTGATAAGGGGACTCGAATTTACGGGAAACCAACAAGCCAACCACATATGGCTGTGGTTGTCAAAAAAATGGTAACCCCAAAATGGCTTGCCCTGGTTAATGGAATGGACTAAAACCGCGGTCCCCTAGTGGTTTAATTTTGACCCACACCCTTTAGGGGGGCACTTTTGAGACACACCCACACAAAGTCTTGAAACAAAGGACCTCGCACACCGACTAACATGACTATGGACTTTTCTGACAAACTGTCTCCAGCTACAATCGTTGGCATCGGTGTTCATGTTAATGAGGCCAAGGCGATTAGCTTGACAACAGCGGCAAAGCTGGCCCATGCCAAACACGTCGGAGACAGCTCATAGCAACGCCGCAAAAATAATCAGCAAGCGTCGCATGCGCGCCCCTTCACGCACCCTCTCAAATTAGCTGTGCGCACCCTACGTGTTCGGTCGTTGGCACGGAGTTGTTGCTGACTTAATCGCTATTTCGTGTGCGTTCCATCTGGGAGTATCTTGCCAGCCCAGCTGGCAGGTGCAAAAGCTGTTGAATTGGCTGATGATCCTTGCGATGGCCTCTCCTCGTCATCGCTCGGCAGTCCAAAGTCATCCAAGTCCGCAAAAGGCCTTGCGAGGCCGCGGCATGGCGAGGTCAGGAGACCGCGTCAACAAGTCGGGAGGTCAACCGACTTACGCGCCTAAGCTCAATCCCGGCGTGGCTTTTCACTAGAGTTTGGGTGACCAATTTGTTGAATGGGTTCTAACATGAGTTTGCTGACAAACGCGTGAGTATTCGTTCGCGTCCGTTCGCGGATGACAAGAGCTTCCAGGGCAAAACGCACATTGGAAGCCAACCCTCGCAAGATTCCTGTGAGGTCGCTATCGAGTCCATCCGAGCAATTCAGACTGGCTGGTGACTGTGAACAGCTGTTGGATTGATTTCCTACGGGAAAACCGCAAAGCGATGTGAAAACATGGGCTTGCCAAGCTGAAGAGATTTTGCTGCCCATTCCGCGCCTGGCGAATGCCTTGCGTTCACCAGCCTCAACCATCTCCTTCACAACCTCAGCCAGCAATAGCACCAGAACATCCAGCCGGCTTGAATTGCAACATATGATTGGACCTGCAGGTCAAAGGAAAATGCCTTCTCGTGTCTTCATACTGAGGATCATCCCCACACCTACTGCGGATGGACGAAATCCTGCACCAGTCGGTTTCTTTCGTTTGTTTATCCCATCATTTATAGGGATTCATCCCTCCCAGCTGCAGGACAGTGCGTCGCCCTTCGCTTGCAACTCAAATTTGGCCATTCTCTTGGTAAGCTCAAGCCAAAGGTTCCCCGAGAAGCAACACCAAATCCACCGGGAAAGCTGTGCTCGCCGCCTGAAACTCCAACATCCGACCGGAAAGACATGGAGCCCCAGGCCCAGAAAGGAACCGTCGCAACTGAGAGCTGATCTTGCGCATCATGTGGGCGTTGCGTGCACTGGCTGAGAACTTAAGGGTCCAGAAAAATTGCCCCCTTAGCATCCTCACCATTACCGGCCAGCATCGACAGCTCGGAAAAATCAGACCCCTGAACATCCTCAGCTTCACAGGGCAACATCGCCAGCATTCTCTGCAATTTGCTGGATCCAAAAATCGGACTGGTGACTAGTCAGCATAGCTGGCAGTCATTGGGCTCTGAGAGTTCATGCGGGGCGGGCCTGTGACATCTGGCTCAGTATATCTGCAAGTTCGGCAATGAGTTCAATCACCGAACCATAGCGTGCGTGACCGAGGCTTCAAAGAAGGTGCAATCCAGGTTCGCCTCTGAAGAATTGACTTCCGGCAAGCATCTGATTTCTTGTTCCTGACAAAACCTCAGTCGTTGCCCCTGCGCTCCTCTGAATCTATCTCCGAATGGCTGCGGCATGAACCCCTTGATCAAAGGCGCCTCCGCACGCGTCAGCAATGCCAATAAGGCCAACCTTTTTGGGGTGACGCTAAAAGGTGGACCAAAAAAGGTCCAAAGATTCGCTCACGAGTGAGTCTGTCTTACGGAGGTTTTCCCATGATGTGCTAAGGGGAACTTAGGAGCGCTTTCTATGGGCAGTTGGGATTTGTGGGTTATCCCATGTTCTGTGTTTTGTCCATCCCAACTGCAGGAGTCTGTTGGCTCCTGCTTTCTATGTGGTTCTTGGAATGTTCAGGGAGCGATAGCGGACCTCCAAACCTCCGAGGCCCTGGCGTGACCACAAAGGGTCTAGAGATGAGCGTTCGAGCCAATGCAGAAACGCTGCCAAAGACCCTCAGCATTGCCTGAACTGTTTGCGAAAGCCACGATGGTTCTACTTGAATAGTACCGAATATGCAGAAAGGCATGCCTTCTTAATGACCACAGTGCGTGCCGTCCCTGCGCGACGCTCATAAATTGGTTGCAACTTCAACCCTGCAAATTGATATGCCACAAAAAGGAGGCCGCCCAAAAGGAAACTCCTCAACTGACGGTTCCAGGGGAGTAGCGCTGTCAAGTCCCTGAAGTGCCGACTCTGAGTTCAGCCCAGCACGCGCACAGGGCTCCTTCATTGATACATCCAAAGAAGCCACCTGCTTTACAGGGGGATCCTCAAAAATGAGCTGGATAAGGTAGCTGGCTCAAATGTATCCTTTGAGCGTTGCGGATTGTCCACAGGTTTCGGGTTAACTTCGGTTCGGGCAAAAGAGGATGTTTCGCGAACACATTTCTGCCTTGGGCACAATGTCTCAAGTCAAACCGACGGTACAATCGCCACACAAGGGTTCACCCGTCGAGGCTTTTAGCCCGCCCACTTCAACCAACCCAGCAAGCAATCTGAGCTGCCTGAATTTGAATAGACCCTGGATTCGTGTCCACCTTTTATGATTCCAACGCCCAAAATCATGGCCAATTGCAAGAAAGCAAGTCTTATGAAATAAGCTACTCTGCCTTGTGAAATGTTGGCAGCTTTGCAAGAGAGCTGGTGGCAAGTGGCACAATGCGATCTTTGTACCGCATTCTCAACTCTCTATTAGTCTACTAGCTTCGTTTGCTTCAATCTTCAAACAACTGAAGCTTAGCCTACTGGGGGGCATATTAGTCTTAGCGTCTTATTTGCTCCTTTGTGTGGCCGTGAAGCCCAGCCATTTTGGTTTGGCTGAAATTGAAAATTTAAAGTGAACAGCCAATGCTAGCGGAACACGCTGTACAGTATAGGAAATCATAGATTCTGGCAGGCTTGTTGGGCTCTGGCAGGTTGCCCCCTGGATGCGAAAGCTCTGTATGTCTGAACAAAGAATAAAGAGTCAATAGGGATTCTGTCATCGCGCAAAGGTGCTAGAAAGTCTCTGGTTCCACTTGAGGTTGTTGCTGCCTGCAATGCAGCATTGCCAAATTAGCCTTCTTGGGCATGCCTTGAGAATTACTACCCAAGTGCCGAATGCTTCACATAGGGGTATTTGCTCCAGCCAGCCGCACGGAATGGAAGACCACATGCTTTAAAACAGCATCACAGAATATCACTTTGTGACATTTAGTGTTTTTTGCCATCCCTTGACAGTTGTCGTACACCCGTTGCAAGCCTCCCAAGGAAGCAGCTCTGCTGTGAGTTTTCCGTTCGTAAAACCCAAGTTGCTGCCAACCCAAGCGGACGGATGCAAGCCAAGCAACTCGTGGCCCTGGATGTCCGACCCATTGGACAACGCCAAACAAGTGGACCCAGAAACATCAACGTGAATTCCAAAGCAGATCAAGTCTCCAAGATGGTGGTTCAAGTATGCAATGGGCAATGGTTGGTTCCATCACTGTTTCAATTGGGTAACCTAGGGGCATCTCAGATGACACATGAGTGTCAGACTATTGGCATGTGACCTGTGTAGAAGCTTCTGTCGACATCGAAAAACGGAAGGCATCGATGCCAAAGGCAAGAATAATAAGTTTCACCAAGGCAGAATCCAAAGCAGCGCGTCGCCATTGTCAATGCAACCGGAAACCCGCGTCGGCCAAAGACGCACCCCCATCAATATTTTCCACACCCCCACGAAGCAACCCTCCCCCGCGATGAGTTTCATTTTGAAAAAGCACCCTCAAGTGTCCCTTTCAATCCCCAAACCTATTCAACCATCGAGGGGAGGGTTCAAGGCAGGCACCAGCCACACGGACCAGAAACTGCCGCGAAAAAATTGTGTCTGAGCATAATCGGGTCGCCCTGTACAGCGTCCGGCGCTCGAGTCCAGTAGGCCCAACAAGTCGAGCTGACTGGACCCTCCAATAAGTTGGCGAGGTGCGGCTCTCTCATGAGCGGCCGGGGAGGTACTCCCCGGGGCTAACATGAAACTGTCACAAACAGCATTTTTGAGTGAAAAAACACTTTTTGGTGGGACCCTGTTGTAGGGCCACCGCACGTAAGCGCCTGCCCTGCCCGCGTGATCAGCACGCGCGAACTCGGTGCCCAAAGCAGCCCTCGACAATTCAAATGGTTTGTCTTGCTGCGCTGCCTGATGGTAGACGGACAGTATTTCAACAATTGTCGCATCGTGACTGCATATGCATATATGGCCCCGCCGCCCTCCTACCGCCCCCGCCGGCTGCTGAAACTGAAAATGGCTTTCCGACCGCAGTACCGCGAATACATACACAGGATCTATTTCCGACAGATGTCCAGTTGCGTAATATATGGCAAGGCTTTGACAGATGTCCAACTGCGCAAAGGACTGGCAACTGAAAACTAAGGGAAAACCTATGAGAGCGCGCGCCGCAAGGGCGGTGAATGACAAACACTATCATCCAGACGCTTGCGCCAAGATGCTTGTACCACCCAGCATGATTGAATGCGCTGTGGTTCAAGCACACAGCAAACAGCAACAAAACCGAGAATTTCGAATCACAGCATCATGGATATTTATGGGAAATGTGCGTAGGATTATTTCATCATCCGGCGGCAAGGCCAAATGCGGTGACTACGCAGTGGAACGTAGATTGGGCTCTTCCGTAGCCAGGAGAATGATACCGTAGCCGTAAATGGGAACTTTACAGTCAGGCACTTTCTTGGATGGACGCAAAACACCTGCTGGCGAGAACATTCGTGTCACGAAAAGACCGTTGCAAGTATAAGCGCATGATGGATGCACCATCTGCAGACTTGGAAGGTCATTTGCGAGTGCGTTTCTCCTGGCTTTCCTGGGTCCTATGTCTCAGTTCTGGACTTGCTTGAATTTGCTCGCTGCGGTTGTTGACGACAACGCGGAATCTGCCAGTCTGTGTCCGTACTTCCGAGTAGCCATGTGTCACGACGGAATCAAGGCGGTCATAGTGAAGCCACTTCCGCAAGGCGTCCAACATGTTCACGAAAGTTCTCATAGTGTCATTGATACCGCAACTGAACGCCTGTCAAGATGCGATATATGATGCAGCTGCTCCTGAATAGAATGTTAAAGTAAGGTGGACATGCATCTGTGAGGACGCTGCCGACTTGTTAGGGCGTGTGGCCTTCGAGGCATCGATGTGTAGGATACGGGTCTTGACGCGCATGACGCTGAATGACCTGGCAAACTTCTTGCTCACATCGGCGGAATCAGGGGTGCTTCCTGGATATGTGGACCAAGAAGACATCGTCGTGAAGCTCAAGCTTTGATTCTGCTTCCTCAAGATCATGAAAAAACCCCAGTCATTACCCAGCATGAGTAGGAGGGTGTGGCCCTTCTTTGAACAAGTTCTACTAGTGTGGCGTTGTCCCCCTTTCCTACACGACTGTCCCTGTATACTCCTCTTGAATAAGACTTGCACTCACGAAAGGTTCCATGACTCCATCCGCTTCTTGTGCGAGGAGAGGGATTGAACTCCAACATGCCAAGAAGGGCAGAATTCTGTTTCTTGTCTGGCTAAGTTGCCCATATGGAGCGTGTCATGGTGGTCAGGCTTGCCTGGCGATCGGAGGATTTTTTGGAAACGCAGGCAAGTTTCTCAAGCTGCTTGCGGCCCGCTACCTGCCACAAGCTTCCCAAGCAATATTTGATATTGTTGCTCCCAAAAACTCCTCACGGGTAGAAGCGTCCCAGTGATGCCGCCCCACAATCTGGCTTGTCGATGTTGCCCACAACCTCTCGGCTCTCTGATTATCAGCTACCTTGCTCCAGCTGTGGCAGCGCTAGTCCATGTAGTCATTGACTTGAACAGTTGGGCTGACGGCTCCTGAAGCTTGTCTGCGGATTCGCGAAATTGTGACACAGGAGGAATGAGCTTGATCTCGCGCTGTGCAGGACTTTAGTTCTCGGGGAGTCTTAGCTCCTGGGGGAAACGGACGCTGATGGCCCTCGAACGGTTCAGCGTCAGGTTGCCTCCACGGACGATGGTCCTCACGTTGGCGCTTATTGAGTCAGTTGTTGCATGCCTTCTTGAGGACCTTCCAACACTGCATGTTATAGACCCCGAAAATCCTGAAAAGATACTGCTTCCGAGAATATTGGAGATCAAACAAACCACATGGGTGCGCATGGTGCATTCCCCAGTGTAGACAGGATGCCTGGTTCAGCCCGAAGCAGCTTCCAATCAACCGCCCTGAAGCGAATTGAATCCAACACCATACTGAAGTAGCATGGTGCCTGACACACAAATCTGGAGAGCTAAAAACCACCTTTGCATGTAAAAATCAGCATGAACAATGCGAGTAAAGTATTCAGAATTGGCACATGGGGGCAGGGGCAGCCTGTATAAATTAGATAACGCCGTTGATTGTGACCCCGGTGATGTTGCACCTTTGCAACCGAAGCCCTCTTGCAATAATCAAGGAAAGCTCTCAGGATGTTTACGTGTTTTACAGAAACAGCGGAAAATCTCAACCAACAGATATAGTGCTCTTTCCACCACCTTGACAGAGCAAAGCCGAAACCTGACTGGTCCTAAATGAAGAATGCCCCACAATCCGGAATCTAGCATCGAATCATCCTTGGTCAAGCCAACATTGAGCTGGTTTGCTTTTGTTAGGGTGCAATTTAAGGGTGTGCAAAACCACTGGAAGTGAAGTGCCTTAAGAAAAATGCTTAGGCTGCTTCATTCATTCGACTTCCGTCAAACCCATCGACACGTGCCTGTTTGGCTGGCACCGCATTCCGGCATGCTTCGAGCGGCTGCCCATCGGGGTTGTCAAGAAAATCGGCCCTTAGTGGTATAACCCATAAAAGGCGCAAGACAGGGCGGCGCCAGGTTCCAAAAGGGGGCATATTTTCGACAACACCCCATGTATGAGCGAGTACTTAAAGAGTTTGTGATTCTGCATCATGATCCATCTATTGCCAGGCAAGCACCATTGGACGCATCCGATGTACACCGGCTTGACATTCAAGGATGGTGGGGAACCGAGGCTAGTAACCAGGAAGGCTGCATGTGCTCAAAGCAAACACGCGCTTTTAACATTGAACCCCTCACACAGCATCAGCTTGAAAGGAAGGAGGATAACAGCCTGACCAAACAAGCCCCTACATCAACAACTCAAGCGCACTTACCAACTACAGTACGGGCAAGCAATCCTGCAGTCTTCTCCAAACGTATGCGGCCGATCAGTCCCACGATTGACGTTGACACCGTCGCAATGTAAAAAGCAAAATCGGGATTATTTTGACAACTGCAAAGGAACTGGCGGGAATAGGACCCAAATCCAAAGCAACTCCAACTTAGCACTTTTGCACTAAATTACCAAAACCTATGACTCGTTCCTCATGATGTTAATATCGTGGAGAACCATACCCGCCATTTTGAGCACCACAAGTCAGCAACTCGATCCACATTCCATGGTGCAAGCCCAGCCTGGCAAACGCAGTGAAGTCAGGAGTCGACTTAGCGAAAGCACCCGAGCCACTCAGGCAGTATCCATGTTGCACAGGTTGAAAGCGGATCGATTGCTCTGTTCCCACAGGCAGGTGAAATGCGCATTTGTTCAAGGGCAACACAAACACACCGCAACTCAGCTCAGCAGGGTACCGGCCACCAAAAAACCCTTGCATGCTGTTCATGTCGTTGGAGTTGGCACAAGCGGCGGAGAGTTGATGCAAGCAGCTCCGCAAAAGCGGCAAAGCACAAGCAGTTCTGCACAAGCAGTGTTGCACAGGAAGGCAATGCAACGCAAGCAAAGATGTGCAAGCACCCCGATCACAAAGTAGAGCAGTGTTCTGCAGCCATGGAAGTCGCTGCGCAAGCAGCGCAACGCAAGGCGAGCAACCCTAGCAAAGCAGTGCTGCGCAGCACAATGCCAGCAGCCCGCAGAACAAACAGCTTTGCAGAACAAACAGCTTTGCAGAACAAACAGCTTTGCAGTGCAGGCAAGCTGTGCGTTTTGAAAACCTTTGTGCTTTCAGGAAAAAGCTGACCTTTGAGGGCATGATGAAACCATTTGCCCTCGATCCCAAATTCAACATGTGCAGTCATTTCATTCAGAAGTCATCTGGATTCATCCTGAAGGCTGTGCCCTCACTGAACGGACACTGGGAACATTGGGCAGGCGCCAATGGGTTGGAGCTGCAACTCTGGTTCATTAACCGCGCCAAGGGGTGATATGTGGCAGATGGGTCTGTTCCATGGGTGGATTCTTTCGGACTCCGTGTAGCCTTAAGACATTCTGGTGGGATGGGCTTCAATCGATATAATATCTAATAGGGGTGTGTGTGCGTGTTTTGTTCAGGGTAATTACCCAGTTTGTTTTTTTGTTTGTTTGTTTTTTTTTTTGGGGGGGGGGGGGGTGAAGGGAAAAGAAAAACCCGCGATTTCGGCCTTATTTTGACGTATACCAATACTTAGGCACAGGGTGAGTATAGTGGCTTCGACCAACCAGCCCATCACGCAAGTTTTCATCTATGCAACTAATGACTATATGCCCTGTACAATACACTCAACACAGGGCTACATGATGCATGATTCTGAGCCTAAACAAGGAAGCCGGCGTCAGCGCGCCGCTGGGTGCTTCCGCAAGGCAGTCTTTCCCTGACAACTAAGCCTGCGAAAGCCTACTCCAAACGGCATGTCTGGCGAGAAACTGCGTCCTCCGAAAGGCTGCATTGCGCAACTTGCTTTGGCGTGGTTTCAGAACTCAGGGCCACAGCTGACGCACAAATGGCGGCCTGACATAAGACACCATCCCGGAGTTGCGCGACGCTGGTCCGCGATAGTTTGTTTCAACTGTCCGCTGATTGAGATGAAGTCGAGCTAATTCCGCCTGCTCAACAGAGCTCTTTGTTTTTGCGGCCGCTGCTGTTGACTTACGGTGCTTGCATGACGTCTTGTCAACTGCTCCTCGTACACCTCTAGCCATGAGTGTTGCAAGTCTCCTCCAATTGACAAATGTGATGTCGTACACACGGGCCCCATGTTGACTGCACGGTGCTTTGTAGTACTATGCAATGTCCCTGTGTGTTGTGCTTCCTTAAACAGCGTTTAGCTGGTCAACTTCAAGGCTATCAACCCGTCCTCCGTGATATGACACGAGTTCAGAACGCAAGACATAAAATCACGCCTTCTGACGCAATGCAATCCTGCTAGACTGCTTTTGCAGGTAAGGTAGGCCTAACTTCAAACAAGATTGGCACACCTCTAAGCATGCTTAAAGAATTAATCGTCGAAACCAGCCAGCAAGCAGCTTCCCCCGCTATGATTTGGCCTTTCAGCAGTTAGGTTGCAAGGTCACAGCCTTTGGTGCCACTGGAGAAAGCTCCAAGATCCCAACTGGACAGATGGACAAACAGTGCAGGGATGCTTCCTGATGCCACTCTTGCTTGGAGACATCCGCTGGCCAGAATCTGGAGTGTATACTACAGCGTAGCTTGAGGGGAAGCTGAGCTGCTGAAAACGGCCGGGCAGTTGCCGCCAAGCCGCCCATCGGCCGAGAGGTTACGGAGTCCCACTGAGCACTTAGCTGCAGTCCTGCTCCAACGGGGGGCGAACTGAATGCCCCTAGACCCCGCAGTTTGCCAGCTGTTAGTTGCCGGCAGACTGGGCGACCCCCCTCATGATCACCTCTTTTCGGCCTCTCTCTGACTCTTTAAAAGACAGCGTCAGTAACGGAAAATTGAAGAAATGTGGCGGCCGTACGCAGGATTCGGCAATCCATCAGGCCAAGATTCCACTCACACCTTTGGGGCCGTACCTTTGCACCTGTTCAGCCTGCGCAACACTCTTAATAAAGCTCAACCCAAAGGGAGGATCAAGA